>JANJGN010003150.1:0-50359 GCA_026770705.1 Isurus oxyrinchus
GGGTTAAAGTGACACACAAACTGCACTGACTGTGGGAAATGTGACACACTAAGTGCACTGACATTAAGGTAAAGTGACGCACAAACTGTACTGACTATGGTGTAACGTTAGACACAAACTGCAACGACTGTGGGGTAAAGAGACACAGAAGCTGCAGTGACTGAGGGGCAAAGTTACACAAAAACTACTCCGACTGTCAGGTAAAGCGACATACAAACTGGACCGTCTGTTGGCAAAGCAACACACAAACAGCATTGACTGTGGGGTAAAGTGACACAAAAATACACTGACTGTGGGGAAAAGTGACACAAAATGCACTGATTGTGGGGTAAAGTATAAACTGCCGTGACTATGGGATAAAGTGACGCACAAACACCACCGACTGTTTGGGTAAAGTGACACACTAACTGCACTGAATACTGGCTAAAGTAACAGCAAAAATGCTTTGACTGTGTGGTAAAGTGACTCAAAATCTGCACCGATTGTGGGGAAAAGTGATATAAAAACTGCACCGACTGTGGGGCAAAGTGACACACAAACTACACTGACTGTGGTGCAAAGTGACATACATAAACTGCCCTGACCGTGGGGTAAAGTGACACACAGACTGAACCAACTGTGAGGTGAAGTGACAGACAAACTGCATTGACTGTGGGGAAAAGTGACACACAAAATGCATCAACTGTGGGATAAACTGACACACAAACTGCACTGACTGTGGGAAAAGTGACACACAAACTGCACTGACTGTGGGGTAAAGTAAAGTATAAACTGTGGTGACCATGGGTGAAGTAACACACAAACTCCACTGACTCTGGGGAAAAGATACACACAAACTGCACTAACTTGAGAAAAGTGACACACAAACTGCACCGACGGTGGGGTAAAGTGACACACAAACTGTACTGACTGTGGTGTAAAGTGACACAAAAAACTGCACTGACTGTGGGGTAAAGTGGACACACAGACTGAACTGAATGTGGGTTGAAGTGACACACAAATTGCAGTGACTGTTGGGTAAAGTAAAGTATAAACTGTCGTGACTGTGGGTAAAGTGACACACAAACTGCACTGACAGTGGAGAAAATTTACACACAATTTGCAATGACTATGTGGTAAAGTGACACATAACTGCACTGACACAGCAACAGCACTGAATGTGGGTTGAAGTGACACACAAACTGCACTGACTGTGGGGCAAAGTGACACACAAACGACAGTGACTGTGGTGCAAAGTGACATACATAAACTGCACTGACCGTGGGGTAAAGTGACACACAGACTGAACCGACTGTGGGGTGAAGTGACAGACAAATTGCAGTGACTGTGGGGTAAAGTAAAGTACAAACTGTACAGACTGTGGTGTAAAGTGACACAAAAACTGCACTGACTGAGGGGTAAAGTGACACACAAACTGCACTGAATGTGGAGAAAATTTACACACAATTTGCAATGACTATGTGGTAAAGTGACACAAAAATTGCACTGACTGTGGGGTAAAGTGACACACAAACTGCACTGACTGTGGGGTAAAGTGACACACAAAGTGGACTGACTATGGGGTAAACTGACACACAAATCATACTAAATGTGGGGAAAACTGACTCACAAACTGCACTGACAGTGTGAAAAGTGACACACAAACTGCACTGACTGTGGGGTAAAGCGACACACAAACTGCACTGACTGTGGGAAAAATGACACACTAAGTGCACTGACATTGAGGTAAAGTGACGCACAAACTGTACTGACTATGCTGTAACGTTAGACACAAACTGCAATGACTGTGGGGTAAAGTGACACAAAAAATGCAACGACTATGGGGTAAAGTGACACACAAGCTGCAGTGACTGAGGGGCAAAGTTACACAAAAACTACTCTGACTGTCAGGTAAAGCAACACACAAACTGGACCGTCTGTTGGGTAAAGCGACACACAAACTGCATTGACCGTGGGTTAAAGCGACACACAAACTGCATCGACTGTGGGGTAAAGTAAAGTATAAACTGCCGTGACTATGGTGTAAAGTGATGCACAACACCATCGATTGTTGGGTAAAGTGACACACTAACTGTACTGAATGCGGGGTAAAGTAACACCAAAAATGCTTTGACTGTGAGGTAAAGTGACTCAAAATCTGTACTGATTGTGGAGAAAAGTGATACAAAAACAGGACCGACTGTAGGGAAAAGTGACACAGAAACGGCACTGAATGTGGGGCAAAGTGACACAGAACCAGCACTGACTGTGGGGCAAAGTGACATACATAAACTGCACTGACCGTGGGGTAAAGTGACACACAGACTGAACCGACTGTGGGTGAAGTGACAGACAAATTGCATTGGACTGTGGGGTAAAGCAAAGTACAAACTGTACAGACTGAAGTGTAAAGTGACACAAAAACTGCACTGACTGTGGGGTAAAGAAAAGTATAAACTATGGTGACCTTGGGGTAAAGTGACGCACAAACTCCACTGACTCTGGGGAAAAGACACACACAAACAGCAATGACGGTGGGAAAAGTGACACACAAACTGCACTGACTGTGGGGTGAAGTGTCACACTAACTGCGCTGAAATTGAGGTAAAGTGACACACAAACTGCACTGACTGTGAAGAAAATTTACACACAATTTGCAATGACTATGTGGTAAAGTGACACACAAACTGCACTGACTGTGTGAAAAGTGACACACAAACTGCACTGACTGTGGGGTAAAGTGACACACAAAATGCACTGACTGTGGGAAAAATGACACACTAAGTGCACTGACATTGAGGTAAAGTGACCGCACAAACTGTACTGACTATGGTGTAACGTTAGACACAAACTGCAATGACTGTGGGGTAAAGTGACACAAAAACTGCAACGACTGTGGGGGTAAGTGACACACAAGCTGCAGTGACTGAAGGGCAAAGTTACACAAAAACTACTCTGACTGTCAGGTAAAGCAACACACAAACTGGACCGTCTGTTGTCTAAAGCGACAAACAAACAGCATTGACTGTGGGGTAAAGCGACACACAAAATGCACTGACTGTGGGGTAAGTAAAGTATAAACTGCCATGATTATGGGGTAAAGTGACGCACAAACACCATCGATTGATGGGTAAAGTGACACACTAACTGTACTGAATGCGGCGAAAAGTAACACAAAAAATGCTTTGACTGTGAGGTAAAATGACACAAAATCTGTACCGATTGTGGAGAAAAGTGATACAAAAACAGGACCGACTGTAGGGAAAAGTGACACAGAAACGGCACTGAATGTGGGGCAAAGTGACACACAAACGACAGTGACTGTGGTGCAAAGTGACATACATAAACTGCACAGACCGTGGGGTAAAGTGACACACAGACTGAACCGACTGTGAGGTGAAGTGACAGACAAATTGCAGTGACTGTGGGGTAAAGTAAAGTACAAACTGTACAGACTGTGGTGTAAAGTGACACAAAAACTGCACTGACTGTGGGGTAAAGTGACACACAAACTGTACTGATTATGGGGTAAAGTGACACACAAACTGCACTGATTATGGGGTAAACTGACACACAAACCGTACGAGCTGTGGGGAAAAGTGACACACAAATTGCACTGACTGTGGGGTAAAGTGACACAAAAACTGCACTGACTGTGGGGTAAAGTATAAACTGTGGTGACCATGGGGTATAGTGGCACACAAACTTCACTGACTCTGGGGAAAAGACACACACAAACAGCAATGACGGTGGGAAACGTGACACACAAACTGCACTGACTGTGGGGTGAAGTGTCACACTAACTGCACTGAAATTGAGGTAAAGTGACGCAAAAACTGTACTGACTATGGTGTAACGTTAGACACAAACTGCACTGACTGTAGGGTCATGCGACACACAATCGGTAAAGTGACACACAAACTGCAGTGACTTAGGGGCAAAGTTACACAAAAACTACTCCAACTGTCAGGTAAAGCGACATACAAACTGCACCGTCTGTTGGGTAAAGCGACACACAAAATGCACTGACTGTGGGGTAAAATGACACACAAACTGCACTGACTGTGGCTAAAGCGACTCAGAAACTGCAATGATTGTGGGAAAAGTGACACAGAAACCCCACTGACTGTGGAAAAGTGACACACAAACTGCACTGATTGTGGGAAAAGTGACACACAAACTGCACTGACTGTGGAGTAAAGTGACACACAAAATGCACTGATTGTGGAGTAAAGTGACGCACAAACTGCACTGACTGTGGAGTAAAGTGACACACAAACTGCACTGATTGTGGGGTAAAGTAATAAACTGCCGTGACTATGGGGTAAAGTGACCGCACAAACACCACCGACTGTTGGGTAAAGTGACACACTAACTGTACTGAATGTGGGCTAAAATAACGCCAAAAATGCTTTGACTGTGTGGTAAAGTGACATAAAATCTGCACCGATTGTGGGGAAAAGTGATATAAAAACTGCACCGAATGTGGGTTGAAGTGACACAGAAAACTGCACCGACTGTGGGGCAAAGTGACATACATAAACTGCACTGACCGTGGGGTAAAGTGACACACAGACTGAACCGACTGTGAGGTTGAAGTGACAGACAAATTGCAGTGACTGTGGGCTAAAGTAAAGTACAAACTGTACAGACTGTGGTGTAAAGTGACACACAAACTGCACTGACTGAGGGGTAAAGTGACACACAAACTGCGCTGACTGTGGGGTAAAGCGACACACAAACTCCACTGATTATGGGGTAAACTGACACACAAAACCGTACTAGCTTTGGGGAAAACTGACACACAAACTGCACTGACTGTGGGAAAAGTTACACACAGACTGCACTGACTGTAGGGTAAAGTAAAGTATAAACTGTGGTGACCATGTGGTAAAGTGACACACAAACTCCACTGACTCTGGGGAAAAGACACACACAAACAGCAATGACGGTGGGAAACGTGACACACAAACTGCACTGATATGGGGTAAACTGACACACAAACCGTACGAGCTGTGGGGAAAAGTGACACACAAATTGCACTGACTGTGGGGTAAAGCGACACACAAACTGCACTGACTGTGGGGTAAAGTATAAACTGTGGTGACCATGGGGTATAGTGGCACACAAACTTCACTGACTCTGGGGAAAAGACACACACAAACAGCAATGACGGTGGGAAACGTGACACACAAACTGCACTGATGTGGGGTGAAGTGTCACACTAACTGCACTGAAATTGAGGTAAAGTGACGCAAAAACTGTACTGACTATGGTGTAACGTTAGACACAAACTGCACTGACTGTAGGGTCATGCGACACACAATCGGTAAAGTGACACACAAACTGCAGTGACTTAGGGGCAAAGTTACACAAAAACTACTCCAACTGTCAGGTAAAGCGACATACAAACTGCACCGTCTGTTGGGTAAAGCGACACACAAAATGCACTGACTGTGGGGTAAAGTGACACACAAACTGCACTGACTGTGGGGTAAAGTGACACACAAAGTGGACTGACTATGGGGTAAACTGACACACAAACCGTACTAACTGTGGGGAAAACTGACACACAAACAGCACTGACTGTGTGAAAAGTGACACACAAACTGCACTGACTGTGGGGTAAAGTGACACACAAACTGCACTGACTGTGGGAAATGTGACACACTAAGTGCACTGACATTAAGGTAAAGTGACGCACAAACTGTACTGACTATGGTGTAACGTTAGACACAAACTGCAACGACTGTGGGGTAAAGAGACACAGAAGCTGCAGTGACTGAGGGGCAAAGTTACACAAAAACTACTCCGACTGTCAGGTAAAGCGACATACAAACTGGACCGTCTGTTGGGCAAAGCAACACACAAACAGCATTGACTGTGGGAAAAGTGACACAAAATGCACTGATTGTGGGGTAAAGTATAAACTGCCGTGACTATGGGATAAAGTGACGCACAAACACCACCGACTGTTGGGTAAAGTGACACACTAACTGCACTGAATACTGGCTAAAGTAACAGCAAAAATGCTTTGACTGTGTGGTAAAGTGACTCAAAATCTGCACCGATTGCGGGAAAAGTGATATAAAAACTGCACCAAATGTGGGTTGAAGTGACACAGAAACTGCACCGACTGTGGGGCAAAGTGACACACAAACTACACTGACTGTGGTGCAAAGTGACATACATAAACTGCCCTGACCGTGGGGTAAAGTGACACACAGACTGAACCAACTGTGAGGTGAAGTGACAGACAAACTGCATTGACTGTGGGGAAAAGTGACACACAAAATGCATCAACTGTGGGATAAACTGACACACAAACTGCACTGACTGTGGGAAAAGTGACACACAAACTGCACTGACTGTGGGAAAAGTGACACACAAACTGCACTGACTGTGGGGTAAAGTAAAGTATAAACTGTGGTGACCATGGGTGAAGTAACACACAAACTCCACTGACTCTGGGGAAAAGATACACACAAACTGCACTAACTTGAGAAAAGTGACACACAAACTGCACTGACTGTGGTGTAAAGTGACACACAGACTGAACTGAATGTGGGTTGAAGTGACACACAAATTGCAGTGACTGTTGGGTAAAGTAAAGTATAAACTGTCGTGACTGTGGGGTAAAGTGACACACAAACTGCACTGACTGTGGAGAAAATTTACACACAATTTGCAATGACTATGTGGTAAAGTGACACATAACTGCACTGACACAGCAACAGCACTGAATGTGGGTTGAAGTGACACACAAACTGCACTGACTGTGGGGCAAAGTGACACACAAACGACAGTGACTGTGGTGCAAAGTGACATACATAAACTGCACTGACCGTGGGGTAAAGTGACACACAGACTGAACCGACTGTGGGGTGAAGTGACAGACAAATTGCAGTGACTGTGGGGTAAAGTAAAGTACAAACTGTACAGACTGTGGTGTAAAGTGACACAAAAACTGCACTGACTGAGGGGTAAAGTGACACACAAACTGCACTGAATGTGGAGAAAATTTACACACAATTTGCAATGACTATGTGGTAAAGTGACACAAAAATTGCACTGACTGTGGGGTAAAGTGACACACAAACTGCACTGACTGTGGGGTAAAGTGACACACAAAGTGGACTGACTATGGGGTAAACTGACACACAAATCATACTAAATGTGGGGAAAACTGACTCACAAACTGCACTGACAGTGTGAAAAGTGACACAGAAACCCCACTGACTGTGGGAAAAGTGACACACAAACTGCACTGATTGTGGGAAAAGTGACACACAAACTGCACTGACTGTGGAGTAAAGTGACACACAAAATGCACTGATTGTGGAGTAAAGTGACGCACAAACTGCACTGACTGTGGAGTAAAGTGACACACAAACTGCACTGATTGTGGGGTAAAGTATAAACTGCCGTGACTATGGGGTAAAGTGACGCACAAACACCACCGACTGTTGGGTAAAGTGACACACTAACTGTACTGAATGTGGGCTAAAATAACGCCAAAAATGCTTTGACTGTGTGGTAAAGTGACAAAAAATCTGCACCGATTGTGGGAAAAGTGATATAAAAACTGCACCGAATGTGGGTTGAAGTGACACAGAAACTGCACCGACTGTGGGGCAAAGTGACATACATAAACTGCACTGACCGTGGGGTAAAGTGACACACAGACTGAACCGACTGTGAGGTGAAGTGACAGACAAATTGCAGTGACTGTGGGCTAAAGTAAAGTACAAACTGTACAGACTGTGGTGTAAAGTGACACACAAACTGCACTGACTGAGGGGTAAAGTGACACACAAACTGCACTGACTGTGGGGTAAAGCGACACACAAACTCCACTGATTATGGGGTAAACTGACACACAAACCGTACTAGCTTTGGGGAAAACTGACACACAAACTGCACTGACTGTGGGAAAAGTTACACACAGACTGCACTGACTGTAGGGTAAAGTAAAGTATAAACTGTGGTGACCATGTGGTAAAGTGACACACAAACTCCACTGACTCTGGGGAAAAGACACACACAAACAGCAATGACGGTGGGAAACGTGACACACAAACTGCACTGATTATGGGGTAAACTGACACACAAACCGTACGAGCTGTGGGGAAAAGTGACACACAAATTGCATTGACTGTGGGGTAAAGCGACATACAAACTGCACCGTCTGTTGGGTAAAGCTACACACAAACTGCACTGAAATTGAGGTAAAGTGACGCACAAACTGTACATGACTATGGTGTAAAATTAGACACAAACTGCACTGACTGTGGGGAAAAGTAACACAAAAAACTGCATAGTCTGTGGGAAAAGTGACACACCATTGGACTGACTGTGGGGTAAAGTGACACGCAAAATGCACTGTCTGTGGGGTAAAGTGACACACAAACTGCACCGACTGTGGGCTAAAGTGACACACTAACTGCTCTGACATTGAGGTAAAGTGACGCACAAACTGTACCGACTATGGTGTAAAGTTACACAAAAACGGCAACATCCGTGGGGTTAAGTGACACACAAACTGCAATGACTGATGGGCAAAGTTACACAAAAACTGCACCGACTGTCAGGTAAAATGACATCATATAAACTGCACTGTCTGTTGGGTAAAGCGACACACAATCAGCATTGACTGTGGCCTAAAGCGACACACAAACTGCATTGACTGTGGGGTAAAGTGAAATACAAACTGCACTGACTGTGGTGTAAAGTGACACAAAAACTGCACTGACTGAGGGGTAAAGTGACACACAAACTGCGCTGACTGTGGGGTAAAGCGACACACAAACTCCACTGATTATGGGGTAAACTGACACACAAACCGTACTAGCTTTGGGGAAAACTGACACACAAACTGCACTGACTGTGGGAAAAGTTACACACAGACTGCACTGACTGTAGGGTAAAGTAAAGTATAAACTGTGGTGACCATGTGGTAAAGTGACACACAAACTCCACTGACTCTGGGGAAAAGACACACACAAACAGCAATGACGGTGGGAAACGTGACACACAAACTGCACTGATTATGGGGTAAACTGACACACAAACCGTACGAGCTGTGGGGAAAAGTGACACACAAATTGCACTGACTGTGGGGTAAAGCGACACACAAACTGCACTGACTGTGGGGTAAAGTATAAACTGTGGTGACCATGGGGTATAGTGGCACACAAACTTCACTGACTCTGGGGAAAAGACACACACAAACAGCAATGACGGTGGGAAACGTGACACACAAACTGCACTGACTGTGGGGTGAAGTGTCACACTAACTGCACTGAAATTGAGGTAAAGTGACGCAAAAACTGTACTGACTATGGTGTAACGTTAGACACAAACTGCACTGACTGTAGGGTCATGCGACACACAATCGGTAAAGTGACACACAAACTGCAGTGACTTAGGGGCAAAGTTACACAAAAACTACTCCAACTGTCAGGTAAAGCGACATACAAACTGCACCGTCTGTTGGGTAAAGCGACACACAAAATGCACTGACTGTGGGGTAAAGTGACACACAAACTGCACTGACTGTGGGGTAAAGTGACACACAAAGTGGACTGACTATGGGGTAAACTGACACACAAACCGTACTAACTGTGGGGAAAACTGACACACAAACAGCACTGACTGTGTGAAAAGTGACACACAAACTGCACTGACTGTGGGGTAAAGTGACACACAAACTGCACTGACTGTGGGAAATGTGACACACTAAGTGCACTGACATTAAGGTAAAGTGACGCACAAACTGTACTGACTATGGTGTAACGTTAGACACAAACTGCAACGACTGTGGGGTAAAGAGACACAGAAGCTGCAGTGACTGAGGGGCAAAGTTACACAAAAACTACTCCGACTGTCAGGTAAAGCGACATACAAACTGGACCGTCTGTTGGGCAAAGCAACACACAAACAGCATTGACTGTGGGAAAAGTGACACAAAATGCACTGATTGTGGGGTAAAGTATAAACTGCCGTGACTATGGGATAAAGTGACGCACAAACACCACCGACTGTTGGGTAAAGTGACACACTAACTGCACTGAATACTGGCTAAAGTAACAGCAAAAATGCTTTGACTGTGTGGTAAAGTGACTCAAAATCTGCACCGATTGCGGGAAAAGTGATATAAAAACTGCACCAAATGTGGGTTGAAGTGACACAGAAACTGCACCGACTGTGGGGCAAAGTGACACACAAACTACACTGACTGTGGTGCAAAGTGACATACATAAACTGCCCTGACCGTGGGGTAAAGTGACACACAGACTGAACCAACTGTGAGGTGAAGTGACAGACAAACTGCATTGACTGTGGGGAAAAGTGACACACAAAATGCATCAACTGTGGGATAAACTGACACACAAACTGCACTGACTGTGGGAAAAGTGACACACAAACTGCACTGACTGTGGGAAAAGTGACACACAAACTGCACTGACTGTGGGGTAAAGTAAAGTATAAACTGTGGTGACCATGGGTGAAGTAACACACAAACTCCACTGACTCTGGGGAAAAGATACACACAAACTGCACTAACTTGAGAAAAGTGACACACAAACTGCACTGACTGTGGTGTAAAGTGACACACAGACTGAACTGAATGTGGGTTGAAGTGACACACAAATTGCAGTGACTGTTGGGTAAAGTAAAGTATAAACTGTCGTGACTGTGGGGTAAAGTGACACACAAACTGCACTGACTGTGGAGAAAATTTACACACAATTTGCAATGACTATGTGGTAAAGTGACACATAACTGCACTGACACAGCAACAGCACTGAATGTGGGTTGAAGTGACACACAAACTGCACTGACTGTGGGGCAAAGTGACACACAAACGACAGTGACTGTGGTGCAAAGTGACATACATAAACTGCACTGACCGTGGGGTAAAGTGACACACAGACTGAACCGACTGTGGGGTGAAGTGACAGACAAATTGCAGTGACTGTGGGGTAAAGTAAAGTACAAACTGTACAGACTGTGGTGTAAAGTGACACAAAAACTGCACTGACTGAGGGGTAAAGTGACACACAAACTGCACTGAATGTGGAGAAAATTTACACACAATTTGCAATGACTATGTGGTAAAGTGACACAAAAATTGCACTGACTGTGGGGTAAAGTGACACACAAACTGCACTGACTGTGGGGTAAAGTGACACACAAAGTGGACTGACTATGGGGTAAACTGACACACAAATCATACTAAATGTGGGGAAAACTGACTCACAAACTGCACTGACAGTGTGAAAAGTGACACAGAAACCCCACTGACTGTGGGAAAAGTGACACACAAACTGCACTGATTGTGGGAAAAGTGACACACAAACTGCACTGACTGTGGAGTAAAGTGACACACAAAATGCACTGATTGTGGAGTAAAGTGACGCACAAACTGCACTGACTGTGGAGTAAAGTGACACACAAACTGCACTGATTGTGGGGTAAAGTATAAACTGCCGTGACTATGGGGTAAAGTGACGCACAAACACCACCGACTGTTGGGTAAAGTGACACACTAACTGTACTGAATGTGGGCTAAAATAACGCCAAAAATGCTTTGACTGTGTGGTAAAGTGACAAAAAAATCTGCACCGATTGTGGGGAAAAGTGATATAAAAACTGCACCGAATGTGGGTTGAAGTGACACAGAAACTGCACCGACTGTGGGGCAAAGTGACATACATAAACTGCACTGACCGTGGGGTAAAGTGACACACAGACTGAACCGACTGTGAGGTGAAGTGACAGACAAATTGCAGTGACTGTGGGCTAAAGTAAAGTACAAACTGTACAGACTGTGGTGTAAAGTGACACACAAACTGCACTGACTGAGGGGTAAAAGTGACACACAAACTGCACTGACTGTGGGGTAAAGCGACACACAAACTCCACTGATTATGGGGTAAACTGACACACAAACCGTACTAGCTTTGGGGAAAACTGACACACAAACTGCACTGACTGTGGGAAAAGTTACACACAGACTGCACTGACTGTAGGGTAAAGTAAAGTATAAACTGTGGTGACCATGTGGTAAAGTGACACACAAAACTCCACTGACTCTGGGGAAAAGACACACACAAACAGCAATGACGGTGGGAAACGTGACACACAAACTGCACTGATTATGGGGTAAACTGACACACAAACCGTACGAGCTGTGGGGAAAAGTGACACACAAATTGCATTGACTGTGGGGTAAAGCGACATACAAACTGCACCGTCTGTTGGGTAAAGCTACACACAAACTGCACTGAAATTGAGGTAAAGTGACGCACAAACTGTACATGACTATGGTGTAAAATTAGACACAAACTGCACTGACTGTGGGGAAAAGTAACACAAAAAACTGCATAGTCTGTGGGAAAAGTGACACACCATTGGACTGACTGTGGGGTAAAGTGACACGCAAAATGCACTGTCTGTGGGGTAAAGTGACACACAAACTGCACCGACTGTGGGCTAAAGTGACACACTAACTGCTCTGACATTGAGGTAAAGTGACGCACAAACTGTACCGACTATGGTGTAAAGTTACACAAAAACGGCAACATCCGTGGGGTTAAGTGACACACAAACTGCAATGACTGATGGGCAAAGTTACACAAAAACTGCACCGACTGTCAGGTAAAATGACATCATATAAACTGCACTGTCTGTTGGGTAAAGCGACACACAATCAGCATTGACTGTGGCCTAAAGCGACACACAAACTGCATTGACTGTGGGGTAAAGTGAAATACAAACTGCACTGACTGTGGTGTAAAGTGACACAAAAACTGCACTGACTGTGGGGTCAAGCGACACACAAACTGCACTGACTGTAAGGTAAAGGGACACACAATCTGCACCGATTGTGGAGAAAATTTACATACAATTTGCAATGACTATGTGGGAAAAGTGACACACAAACTGTACTGACTGTTGTGTAAAGTGACACAAAAACTGCACTGACTGTGAGGTAAAGTGACACACAGACTGAACTGACTGTGGGGTGAAGTGACACACAAATTGCAGTGACTGTGGGGTAAAGTAAAGTATAAAACTGTCATGACTATGGGGTAAAGTGACACACAAACTCCAGTGACTGTGGGGAAAAGTGACACACAAACTGCACTGACTGTGGAGAAAATTTACACACAATTTGCATTGACTATGTGGTAAAGCGACACACAAACTGCACAGTCTGTGGAGTAAAGTGACACACAAAGTGGACTGACTATGGGGTAAACTGACAGACAAACCATACTAACTGTGGGGAAAACTGACACAAAAACTGCACTGACTATGGGAAAAGTGACACACAAACTGCACTGACTGTGGGAAAAGTGACACACAAACTGCACTGACTGTGGGGTAAAGTAAAGTATAAACTGTGGTGACCATGGGGTAAAGTGACAAACAAACTCCACTGATTCTGGGGAAGAGACACACAAACTGCACTGATGGTGGGGTAAAGTGACACACAAACACCACTGACTCTGGGGAAAAGACACACACCAGCAGCATTGACTGTGGGAAATGGGTCACACAAACTGCACTGACTGTGGGAAACGTGACACACAAACTGCACTGACTGTGGGTAAAGTGACACACAAACTGCACTGACTGTGGGGTAAAGTGTCACACTAACTGCACACATTGAGGTAAAGTGACGCACAAACTGTACTGACTATGGTGTAAAGTTAAAGGCAAACTGCACTGACTGTTGGTTAAAGTCACACAAAAAAACCGTAAAGACTGTGGGAAAAGTGACACCCAAACTGCATTGTCTGTGGGGTAAAGTGACACACAAACGGCACTGACTGTGGGGCAAAGCGACACAAACTGCAGCGTATGTGCGGTAAAGTGACACACAAACTGCACTGACATTGAGGTAAAGTGACGCACAAACTGTACTGACTATGGTGTAAAGTGACAGAAAAACTGCACTGACTGTGGGGTAAAGTGACACACAAACTGCAGTGACTGAGGGGCAAAGTTACACAAAAACTACTCTGACTGTCAGGTAAAGCAACACACAAACTGAACCGTCTGTTGTGTAAAGCGACACACAAACAGCATTGACTGTGGGGTAAAGCGACACACAAAATGCACTGACTGTGGGAAAAGTGACACACTAACTGCACTGATTGTGCGGTAAAGTAAAGTATAAACTGTCGTGACTGTGGGGTAAAGTGACGCACAAACATCATCGACTGTTGTGTAAAGGGACACACAGACTGAACCGACTGTGGGGTGAAGTGACACACAAATTGATGTGACTGTTGGGTAAAGTAAAGTATAAACTGTCGTGACTGTGGGGAAAAGTGACACACAAACTGCACTGACTGTGTTGGAAAATTTACACACAATTTGCAATGAATATGTGGTAAAGTAACACAAAAACTACACTGACTGTGGGGTAAAGTGACACACAAACTGCACTGACTGTGGGGTAAAGTGACACACAAAGTGGACTGACTATGGGGTAAACTGACACACAAACCATACTAACTGTGGGGAAAACTGACACACAAACAGCACTGACTGTGTGAAAAGTGACACACAAACTGCACTGACTGTGGGGTAAAGTGACACACAAACTGCACTGACTGTGGGAAATGTGACACACTAAGTGCACTGACATTAAGGTAAAGTGACGCACAAACTGTACTGACTATGGTGTAACGTTAGACACAAACTGCAACGACTGTGGGGTAAAGAGACACAGAAGCTGCAGTGACTGAGGGGCAAAGTTACACAAAAACTACTCCGACTGTCAGGTAAAGCGACATACAAACTGGACCGTCTGTTGGGCAAAGCAACACACAAACAGCATTGACTGTGGGGTAAAGTGACACAAAAATACACTGACTGTGGGAAAAGTGACACAAAATGCACTGATTGTGGGGTAAAGTATAAACTGCCGTGACTATGGGATAAAGTGACGCACAAACACCACCGACTGTTGGGTAAAGTGACACACTAACTGCACTGAATACTGGCTAAAGTAACAGCAAAAATGCTTTGACTGTGTGGTAAAGTGACTCAAAATCTGCACCGATTGTGGGGAAAAGTGATATAAAAACTGCACCGACTGTGGGGCAAAGTGACACACAAACTACACTGACTGTGGTGCAAAGTGACATACATAAACTGCCCTGACCGTGGGGTAAAGTGACACACAGACTGAACCAACTGTGAGGTGAAGTGACAGACAAACTGCATTGACTGTGGGGAAAAGTGACACACAAAATGCATCAACTGTGGGATAAACTGACACACAAACTGCACTGACTGTGGGAAAAGTGACACACAAACTGCACTGACTGTGGGGTAAAGTAAAGTATAAACTGTGGTGACCATGGGTGAAGTAACACACAAACTCCACTGACTCTGGGGAAAAGATACACACAAACTGCACTAACTTGAGAAAAGTGACACACAAACTGCACCGACGGTGGGGTAAAGTGACACACAAACTGTACTGACTGTGGTGTAAAGTGACACAAAAACTGCACTGACTGTGGTGTAAAGTGACACACAGACTGAACTGAATGTGGGTTGAAGTGACACACAAATTGCAGTGACTGTTGGGTAAAGTAAAGTATAAACTGTCGTGACTGTGGGGTAAAGTGACACACAAACTGCACTGACTGTGGAGAAAATTTACACACAATTTGCAATGACTATGTGGTAAAGTGACACATAACTGCACTGACACAGCAACAGCACTGAATGTGGGTTGAAGTGACACACAAACTGCACTGACTGTGGGGCAAAGTGACACACAAACGACAGTGACTGTGGTGCAAAGTGACATACATAAACTGCACTGACCGTGGGGTAAAGTGACACACAGACTGAACCGACTGTGGGGTGAAGTGACAGACAAATTGCAGTGACTGTGGGGTAAAGTAAAGTACAAACTGTACAGACTGTGGTGTAAAGTGACACAAAAACTGCACTGACTGAGGGGTAAAGTGACACACAAACTGCACTGAATGTGGAGAAAATTTACACACAATTTGCAATGACTATGTGGTAAAGTGACACAAAAATTGCACTGACTGTGGGGTAAAGTGACACACAAACTGCACTGACTGTGGGGTAAAGTGACACACAAAGTGGACTGACTATGGGGTAAACTGACACACAAATCATACTAAATGTGGGGAAAACTGACTCACAAACTGCACTGACAGTGTGAAAAGTGACACACAAACTGCACTGACTGTGGGGTAAAGCGACACACAAACTGCACTGACTGTGGGAAAAATGACACACTAAGTGCACTGACATTGAGGTAAAGTGACGCACAAACTGTACTGACTATGCTGTAACGTTAGACACAAACTGCAATGACTGTGGGGTAAAGTGACACAAAAAATGCAACGACTATGGGGTAAAGTGACACACAAGCTGCAGTGACTGAGGGGCAAAGTTACACAAAAACTACTCTGACTGTCAGGTAAAGCAACACACAAACTGGACCGTCTGTTGGGTAAAGCGACACACAAACTGCATTGACCGTGGGTTAAAGCGACACACAAACTGCATCGACTGTGGGGTAAAGTAAAGTATAAACTGCCGTGACTATGGGGTAAAGTGATGCACAAACACCATCGATTGTTGGGTAAAGTGACACACTAACTGTACTGAATGCGGGGTAAAGTAACACCAAAAATGCTTTGACTGTGAGGTAAAGTGACTCAAAATCTGTACTGATTGTGGAGAAAAGTGATACAAAAACAGGACCGACTGTAGGGAAAAGTGACACAGAAACGGCACTGAATGTGGGGCAAAGTGACACAGAACCAGCACTGACTGTGGGGCAAAGTGACATACATAAACTGCACTGACCGTGGGGTAAAGTGACACACAGACTGAACCGACTGTGGGGTGAAGTGACAGACAAATTGCATTGACTGTGGGGTAAAGCAAAGTACAAACTGTACAGACTGAAGTGTAAAGTGACACAAAAACTGCACTGACTGTGGGGTAAAGAAAAGTATAAACTATGGTGACCTTGGGGTAAAGTGACGCACAAACTCCACTGACTCTGGGGAAAAGACACACACAAACAGCAATGACGGTGGGAAAAGTGACACACAAACTGCACTGACTGTGGGGTGAAGTGTCACACTAACTGCGCTGAAATTGAGGTAAAGTGACACACAAACTGCACTGACTGTGAAGAAAATTTACACACAATTTGCAATGACTATGTGGTAAAGTGACACACAAACTGCACTGACTGTGTGAAAAGTGACACACAAACTGCACTGACTGTGGGGTAAAGTGACACACAAAATGCACTGACTGTGGGAAAAATGACACACTAAGTGCACTGACATTGAGGTAAAGTGACGCACAAACTGTACTGACTATGGTGTAACGTTAGACACAAACTGCAATGACTGTGGGGTAAAGTGACACAAAAACTGCAACGACTGTGGGGGTAAAGTGACACACAAGCTGCAGTGACTGAAGGGCAAAGTTACACAAAAACTACTCTGACTGTCAGGTAAAGCAACACACAAACTGGACCGTCTGTTGTCTAAAGCGACAAACAAACAGCATTGACTGTGGGGTAAAGCGACACACAAAATGCACTGACTGTGGGGTAAAGTAAAGTATAAACTGCCATGATTATGGGGTAAAGTGACGCACAAACACCATCGATTGATGGGTAAAGTGACACACTAACTGTACTGAATGCGGCGAAAAGTAACACAAAAAATGCTTTGACTGTGAGGTAAAATGACACAAAATCTGTACCGATTGTGGAGAAAAGTGATACAAAAACAGGACCGACTGTAGGGAAAAGTGACACAGAAACGGCACTGAATGTGGGGCAAAGTGACACACAAACGACAGTGACTGTGGTGCAAAGTGACATACATAAACTGCACAGACCGTGGGGTAAAGTGACACACAGACTGAACCGACTGTGAGGTGAAGTGACAGACAAATTGCAGTGACTGTGGGATAAAGTAAAGTACAAACTGTACAGACTGTGGTGTAAAGTGACACAAAAACTGCACTGACTGTGGGGTAAAGTGACACACAAACTGTACTGATTATGGGGTAAAGTGACACACAAACTGCACTGATTATGGGGTAAACTGACACACAAACCGTACGAGCTGTGGGGAAAAGTGACACACAAATTGCACTGACTGTGGGGTAAAGTGACACAAAAACTGCACTGACTGTGGGGTAAAGTATAAACTGTGGTGACCATGGGGTATAGTGGCACACAAACTTCACTGACTCTGGGGAAAAGACACACACAAACAGCAATGACGGTGGGAAACGTGACACACAAACTGCACTGACTGTGGGGTGAAGTGTCACACTAACTGCACTGAAATTGAGGTAAAGTGACGCAAAAACTGTACTGACTATGGTGTAACGTTAGACACAAACTGCACTGACTGTAGGGTCATGCGACACACAATCGGTAAAGTGACACACAAACTGCAGTGACTTAGGGGCAAAGTTACACAAAAACTACTCCAACTGTCAGGTAAAGCGACATACAAACTGCACCGTCTGTTGGGTAAAGCGACACACAAAATGCACTGACTGTGGGGTAAAATGACACACAAACTGCACTGACTGTGGCTAAAGCGACTCAGAAACTGCAATGATTGTGGGAAAAGTGACACAGAAACCCCACTGACTGTGGGAAAAGTGACACACAAACTGCACTGATTGTGGGAAAAGTGACACACAAACTGCACTGACTGTGGAGTAAAGTGACACACAAAATGCACTGATTGTGGAGTAAAGTGACGCACAAACTGCACTGACTGTGGAGTAAAGTGACACACAAACTGCACTGATTGTGGGGTAAAGTATAAACTGCCGTGACTATGGGGTAAAGTGACGCACAAACACCACCGACTGTTGGGTAAAGTGACACACTAACTGTACTGAATGTGGGCTAAAATAACGCCAAAAATGCTTTGACTGTGTGGTAAAGTGACATAAAATCTGCACCGATTGTGGGGAAAAGTGATATAAAAACTGCACCGAATGTGGGTTGAAGTGACACAGAAACTGCACCGACTGTGGGGCAAAGTGACATACATAAACTGCACTGACCGTGGGGTAAAGTGACACACAGACTGAACCGACTGTGAGGTGAAGTGACAGACAAATTGCAGTGACTGTGGGCTAAAGTAAAGTACAAACTGTACAGACTGTGGTGTAAAGTGACACACAAACTGCACTGACTGAGGGGTAAAGTGACACACAAACTGCGCTGACTGTGGGGTAAAGCGACACACAAACTCCACTGATTATGGGGTAAACTGACACACAAACCGTACTAGCTTTGGGGAAAACTGACACACAAACTGCACTGACTGTGGGAAAAGTTACACACAGACTGCACTGACTGTAGGGTAAAGTAAAGTATAAACTGTGGTGACCATGTGGTAAAGTGACACACAAACTCCACTGACTCTGGGGAAAAGACACACACAAACAGCAATGACGGTGGGAAACGTGACACACAAACTGCACTGATTATGGGGTAAACTGACACACAAACCGTACGAGCTGTGGGGAAAAGTGACACACAAATTGCACTGACTGTGGGGTAAAGCGACACACAAACTGCACTGACTGTGGGGTAAAGTATAAACTGTGGTGACCATGGGGTATAGTGGCACACAAACTTCACTGACTCTGGGGAAAAGACACACACAAACAGCAATGACGGTGGGAAACGTGACACACAAACTGCACTGACTGTGGGGTGAAGTGTCACACTAACTGCACTGAAATTGAGGTAAAGTGACGCAAAAACTGTACTGACTATGGTGTAACGTTAGACACAAACTGCACTGACTGTAGGGTCATGCGACACACAATCGGTAAAGTGACACACAAACTGCAGTGACTTAGGGGCAAAGTTACACAAAAACTACTCCAACTGTCAGGTAAAGCGACATACAAACTGCACCGTCTGTTGGGTAAAGCGACACACAAAATGCACTGACTGTGGGGTAAAGTGACACACAAACTGCACTGACTGTGGGGTAAAGTGACACACAAAGTGGACTGACTATGGGGTAAACTGACACACAAACCGTACTAACTGTGGGGAAAACTGACACACAAACAGCACTGACTGTGTGAAAAGTGACACACAAACTGCACTGACTGTGGGGTAAAGTGACACACAAACTGCACTGACTGTGGGAAATGTGACACACTAAGTGCACTGACATTAAGGTAAAGTGACGCACAAACTGTACTGACTATGGTGTAACGTTAGACACAAACTGCAACGACTGTGGGGTAAAGAGACACAGAAGCTGCAGTGACTGAGGGGCAAAGTTACACAAAAACTACTCCGACTGTCAGGTAAAGCGACATACAAACTGGACCGTCTGTTGGGCAAAGCAACACACAAACAGCATTGACTGTGGGAAAAGTGACACAAAATGCACTGATTGTGGGGTAAAGTATAAACTGCCGTGACTATGGGATAAAGTGACGCACAAACACCACCGACTGTTGGGTAAAGTGACACACTAACTGCACTGAATACTGGCTAAAGTAACAGCAAAAATGCTTTGACTGTGTGGTAAAGTGACTCAAAATCTGCACCGATTGCGGGAAAAGTGATATAAAAACTGCACCAAATGTGGGTTGAAGTGACACAGAAACTGCACCGACTGTGGGGCAAAGTGACACACAAACTACACTGACTGTGGTGCAAAGTGACATACATAAACTGCCCTGACCGTGGGGTAAAGTGACACACAGACTGAACCAACTGTGAGGTGAAGTGACAGACAAACTGCATTGACTGTGGGGAAAAGTGACACACAAAATGCATCAACTGTGGGATAAACTGACACACAAACTGCACTGACTGTGGGAAAAGTGACACACAAACTGCACTGACTGTGGGAAAAGTGACACACAAACTGCACTGACTGTGGGGTAAAGTAAAGTATAAACTGTGGTGACCATGGGTGAAGTAACACACAAACTCCACTGACTCTGGGGAAAAGATACACACAAACTGCACTAACTTGAGAAAAGTGACACACAAACTGCACTGACTGTGGTGTAAAGTGACACACAGACTGAACTGAATGTGGGTTGAAGTGACACACAAATTGCAGTGACTGTTGGGTAAAGTAAAGTATAAACTGTCGTGACTGTGGGGTAAAGTGACACACAAACTGCACTGACTGTGGAGAAAATTTACACACAATTTGCAATGACTATGTGGTAAAGTGACACATAACTGCACTGACACAGCAACAGCACTGAATGTGGGTTGAAGTGACACACAAACTGCACTGACTGTGGGGCAAAGTGACACACAAACGACAGTGACTGTGGTGCAAAGTGACATACATAAACTGCACTGACCGTGGGGTAAAGTGACACACAGACTGAACCGACTGTGGGGTGAAGTGACAGACAAATTGCAGTGACTGTGGGGTAAAGTAAAGTACAAACTGTACAGACTGTGGTGTAAAGTGACACAAAAACTGCACTGACTGAGGGGTAAAGTGACACACAAACTGCACTGAATGTGGAGAAAATTTACACACAATTTGCAATGACTATGTGGTAAAGTGACACAAAAATTGCACTGACTGTGGGGTAAAGTGACACACAAACTGCACTGACTGTGGGGTAAAGTGACACACAAAGTGGACTGACTATGGGGTAAACTGACACACAAATCATACTAAATGTGGGGAAAACTGACTCACAAACTGCACTGACAGTGTGAAAAGTGACACAGAAACCCCACTGACTGTGGGAAAAGTGACACACAAACTGCACTGATTGTGGGAAAAGTGACACACAAACTGCACTGACTGTGGAGTAAAGTGACACACAAAATGCACTGATTGTGGAGTAAAGTGACGCACAAACTGCACTGACTGTGGAGTAAAGTGACACACAAACTGCACTGATTGTGGGGTAAAGTATAAACTGCCGTGACTATGGGGTAAAGTGACGCACAAACACCACCGACTGTTGGGTAAAGTGACACACTAACTGTACTGAATGTGGGCTAAAATAACGCCAAAAATGCTTTGACTGTGTGGTAAAGTGACAAAAAATCTGCACCGATTGTGGGGAAAAGTGATATAAAAACTGCACCGAATGTGGGTTGAAGTGACACAGAAACTGCACCGACTGTGGGGCAAAGTGACATACATAAACTGCACTGACCGTGGGGTAAAGTGACACACAGACTGAACCGACTGTGAGGTGAAGTGACAGACAAATTGCAGTGACTGTGGGCTAAAGTAAAGTACAAACTGTACAGACTGTGGTGTAAAGTGACACACAAACTGCACTGACTGAGGGGTAAAGTGACACACAAACTGCACTGACTGTGGGGTAAAGCGACACACAAACTCCACTGATTATGGGGTAAACTGACACACAAACCGTACTAGCTTTGGGGAAAACTGACACACAAACTGCACTGACTGTGGGAAAAGTTACACACAGACTGCACTGACTGTAGGGTAAAGTAAAGTATAAACTGTGGTGACCATGTGGTAAAGTGACACACAAACTCCACTGACTCTGGGGAAAAGACACACACAAACAGCAATGACGGTGGGAAACGTGACACACAAACTGCACTGATTATGGGGTAAACTGACACACAAACCGTACGAGCTGTGGGGAAAAGTGACACACAAATTGCACTGACTGTGGGGTAAAGCGACACACAAACTGCACTGACTGTGGGGTAAAGTATAAACTGTGGTGACCATGGGGTATAGTGGCACACAAACTTCACTGACTCTGGGGAAAAGACACACACAAACAGCAATGACGGTGGGAAACGTGACACACAAACTGCACTGACTGTGGGGTGAAGTGTCACACTAACTGCACTGAAATTGAGGTAAAGTGACGCAAAAACTGTACTGACTATGGTGTAACGTTAGACACAAACTGCACTGACTGTAGGGTCATGCGACACACAATCGGTAAAGTGACACACAAACTGCAGTGACTTAGGGGCAAAGTTACACAAAAACTACTCCAACTGTCAGGTAAAGCGACATACAAACTGCACCGTCTGTTGGGTAAAGCGACACACAAAATGCACTGACTGTGGGGTAAAATGACACAAAAACTGCACTGACTGTGGGTAAAGCGACTCAGAAACTGCAATGATTGTGGGAAAAGTGACACAGAAACCCCACTGACTGTGGGAAAAGTGACACACAAACTGCACTGATTGTGGGAAAAGTGACACACAAACTGCACTGACTGTGGAGTAAAGTGACACACAAAATGCACTGATTGTGGAGTAAAGTGACGCACAAACTGCACTGACTGTGGAGTAAAGTGACACACAAACTGCACTGATTGTGGGGTAAAGTATAAACTGCCGTGACTATGGGGTAAAGTGACGCACAAACACCACCGACTGTTGGGTAAAGTGACACACTAACTGTCCTGAATGTGGGCTAAAGTAACGCCAAAAATGCTTTGACTGTGTGGTAAAGTGACATAAAATCTGCACCGATTGTGGGGAAAAGTGATATAAAAACTGCACCGAATGTGGGTTGAAGTGACACAGAAACTGCACCGACTGTGGGGCAAAGTGACATACATAAACTGCACTGACCGTGGGGTAAAGTGACACACAGACTGAACCGACTGTGAGGTGAAGTGACAGACAAATTGCAGTGACTGTGGGATAAAGTAAAGTACAAACTGTACAGACTGTGGTGTAAAGTGACACACAAACTGCACTGACTGAGGGGTAAAGTGACACACAAACTGCACTGACTGTGGGGTAAAGCGACACACAAACTCCACTGATTATGGAGTAAACTGACACACAAACCGTACAAGCTTTGGGGAAAACTGACACACAAACTGCACTGACTGTGGGAAAAGTTACACACAAACTGCACTGACTGTGGGGTAAAGTAAAGTATAAACTGTGGTGACCATGTGGTAAAGTGACACACAAACTCCACTGACTCTGGGGAAAAGACACACACAAACAGCAATGACGGTGGGAAACGTGACACACAAACTGCACTGACTGTGAAGAAAATTTACACACAATTTGCAATGACTATGTGGTAAAGTGACACATAAATTGCACTGACTGTTGGGTAAAGTGACACACAAATTGCTCTGACTGTGGGGTAAAGTGACACACAAAGTGGACTGACTATGGGGTAAACTGACACACAAACTGCACTGACTGTGGGGTAAAGTGACACACAAACTGCACTGACTGTGGAGAAAATTTACACACAATTTGCAATGACTATGTGGTAAAGTGACACATAACTGCACTGACACAGCAACAGCACTGAATGTGGGTTGAAGTGACACACAAACTGCACTGACTGTGGGGCAAAGTGACACACAAACGACAGTGACTGTGGTGCAAAGTGACATACATAAACTGCACTGACCGTGGGGTAAAGTGACACACAGACTGAACCGACTGTGGGGTGAAGTGACAGACAAATTGCAGTGACTGTGGGGTAAAGTAAAGTACAAACTGTACAGACTGTGGTGTAAAGTGACACAAAAACTGCACTGACTGAGGGGTAAAGTGACACACAAACTGCACTGAATGTGGAGAAAATTTACACACAATTTGCAATGACTATGTGGTAAAGTGACACAAAAATTGCACTGACTGTGGGGTAAAGTGACACACAAACTGCACTGACTGTGGGGTAAAGTGACACACAAAGTGGACTGACTATGGGGTAAACTGACACACAAATCATACTAAATGTGGGGAAAACTGACTCACAAACTGCACTGACAGTGTGAAAAGTGACACACAAACTGCACTGACTGTGGGGTAAAGCGACACACAAACTGCACTGACTGTGGGAAAAATGACACACTAAGTGCACTGACATTGAGGTAAAGTGACGCACAAACTGTACTGACTATGCTGTAACGTTAGACACAAACTGCAATGACTGTGGGGTAAAGTGACACAAAAAATGCAACGACTATGGGGTAAAGTGACACACAAGCTGCAGTGACTGAGGGGCAAAGTTACACAAAAACTACTCTGACTGTCAGGTAAAGCAACACACAAACTGGACCGTCTGTTGGGTAAAGCGACACACAAACTGCATTGACCGTGGGTTAAAGCGACACACAAACTGCATCGACTGTGGGGTAAAGTAAAGTATAAACTGCCGTGACTATGGTGTAAAGTGATGCACAAACACCATCGATTGTTGGGTAAAGTGACACACTAACTGTACTGAATGCGGGGTAAAGTAACACCAAAAATGCTTTGACTGTGAGGTAAAGTGACTCAAAATCTGTACTGATTGTGGAGAAAAGTGATACAAAAACAGGACCGACTGTAGGGAAAAGTGACACAGAAACGGCACTGAATGTGGGGCAAAGTGACACAGAACCAGCACTGACTGTGGGGCAAAGTGACATACATAAACTGCACTGACCGTGGGGTAAAGTGACACACAGACTGAACCGACTGTGGGGTGAAGTGACAGACAAATTGCATTGACTGTGGGGTAAAGCAAAGTACAAACTGTACAGACTGTGGTGTAAAGTGACACAAAAACTGCACTGACTGTGGGGTAAAGAAAAGTATAAACTATGGTGACCTTGGGGTAAAGTGACGCACAAACTCCACTGACTCTGGGGAAAAGACACACACAAACAGCAATGACGGTGGGAAAAGTGACACACAAACTGCACTGACTGTGGGGTGAAGTGTCACACTAACTGCGCTGAAATTGAGGTAAAGTGACACACAAACTGCACTGACTGTGAAGAAAATTTACACACAATTTGCAATGACTATGTGGTAAAGTGACACACAAACTGCACTGACTGTGTGAAAAGTGACACACAAACTGCACTGACTGTGGGGTAAAGTGACACACAAAATGCACTGACTGTGGGAAAAATGACACACTAAGTGCACTGACATTGAGGTAAAGTGACGCACAAACTGTACTGACTATGGTGTAACGTTAGACACAAACTGCAATGACTGTGGGGTAAAGTGACACAAAAACTGCAACGACTGTGGGGGTAAAGTGACACACAAGCTGCAGTGACTGAAGGGCAAAGTTACACAAAAACTACTCTGACTGTCAGGTAAAGCAACACACAAACTGGACCGTCTGTTGTCTAAAGCGACAAACAAACAGCATTGACTGTGGGGTAAAGCGACACACAAAATGCACTGACTGTGGGGTAAAGTAAAGTATAAACTGCCATGATTATGGGGTAAAGTGACGCACAAACACCATCGATTGATGGGTAAAGTGACACACTAACTGTACTGAATGCGGCGAAAAGTAACACAAAAAATGCTTTGACTGTGAGGTAAAGTGACTCAAAATCTGTACCGATTGTGGAGAAAAGTGACACAGAACCAGCGCTGACTGTGGGGCAAAGTGACACACAAACGACAGTGACTGTGGTGCAAAGTGACATACATAAACTGCACAGACCGTGGGGTAAAGTGACACACAGACTGAACCGACTGTGAGGTGAAGTGACAGACAAATTGCAGTGACTGTGGGGTAAAGTAAAGTACAAACTGTACAGACTGTGGTGTAAAGTGACACAAAAACTGCACTGACTGTGGGGTAAAGTGACATACAAACTGCACTGACTGTGGGGTAAAGCGACACACAAACTGCACTGATTATGGGGTAAACTGACACACAAACCGTACGAGCTGTGGGGAAAAGTGACACACAAATTGCACTGACTGTGGGGTAAAGTGACACAAAAACTGCACTGACTGTGGGGTAAAGTATAAACTGTGGTGACCATGGGGTATAGTGGCACACAAACTTCACTGACTCTGGGGAAAAGACACACACAAACAGCAATGACGGTGGGAAACGTGACACACAAACTGCACTGACTGTGGGGTGAAGTGTCACACGAACTGCACTGAAATTGAGGTAAAGTGACGCAAAAACTGTACTGACTATGGTGTAACGTTAGACACAAACTGCACTGACTGTAGGGTCATGCGACACACAATCGGTAAAGTGACACACAAACTGCAGTGATTTAGGGGCAAAGTTACACAAAAACTACTCCAACTGTCAGGTAAAGCGACATACAAACTGCACCGTCTGTTGGGTAAAGCGACACACAAAATGCACTGACTGTGGGGTAAAATGACACACAAACTGCACTGACTGTGGCTAAAGCGACTCAGAAACTGCAATGATTGTGGGAAAAGTGACACAGAAACCCCACTGACTGTGGGAAAAGTGACACACAAACTGCACTGATTGTGGGAAAAGTGACACACAAACTGCACTGACTGTGGAGTAAAGTGACACACAAACTGCACTGATTGTGGGAAAAGTGACACACAAACTGCACTGACTGTGGCTAAAGCGACTCAGAAACTGCACTGACTGTGGGAAAAGTGACACACAAACTGCACTGATTGTGGGAAAAGTGACACACAAACTGCACTGACTGTGGAGTAAAGTGACACACAAAATGCACTGATTGTGGAGTAAAGTGACGCACAAACTGCACTGACTGTGGAGTAAAGTGACACACAAACTGCACTGATTGTGGAGTAAAGTGACGCACAAACTGCACTGACTGTGGAGTAAAGTGACACACAAACTGCACTGATTGTGGGGTAAAGTATAAACTGCCGTGACTATGGGGTAAAGTGACGCACAAACACCACCGACTGTTGGGTAAAGTGACACACTAACTGTACTGAATGTGGGCTAAAATAACGCCAAAAATGCTTTGACTGTGTGGTAAAGTGACATAAAATCTGCACCGATTGTGGGGAAAAGTGATATAAAAACTGCACCGAATGTGGGTTGAAGTGACACAGAAACTGCACCGACTGTGGGGCAAAGTGACATACATAAACTGCACTGACCGTGGGGTAAAGTGACACACAGACTGAACCGACTGTGAGGTGAAGTGACAGACAAATTGCAGTGACTGTGGGCTAAAGTAAAGTACAAACTGTACAGACTGTGGTGTAAAGTGACACACAAACTGCACTGACTGAGGGGTAAAGTGACACACAAACTGCACTGACTGTGGGGTAAAGCGACACACAAACTCCACTGATTATGGGGTAAGCTGACACACAAACCGTACTAGCTTTGGGGAAAACTGACACACAAACTGCACTGACTGTGGGAAAAGTTACACACAGACTGCACTGACTGTAGGGTAAAGTAAAGTATAAACTGTGGTGACCATGTGGTAAAGTGACACACAAACTCCACTGACTCTGGGGAAAAGACACACACAAACAGCAATGACGGTGGGAAACGTGACACACAAACTGCACTGATTATGGGGTAAACTGACACACAAACCGTACGAGCTGTGGGGAAAAGTGACACACAAATTGCACTGACTGTGGGGTAAAGCGACACACAAACTGCACTGACTGTGGGGTAAAGTATAAACTGTGGTGACCATGGGGTATAGTGGCACACAAACTTCACTGACTCTGGGGAAAAGACACACACAAACAGCAATGACGGTGGGAAACGTGACACACAAACTGCACTGACTGTGGGGTGAAGTGTCACACTAACTGCACTGAAATTGAGGTAAAGTGACGCAAAAACTGTACTGACTATTGTGTAACGTTAGACACAAACTGCACTGACTGTAGGGTCATGCGACACACAATCGGTAAAGTGACACACAAACTGCAGTGACTTAGGGGCAAAGTTACACAAAAACTACTCCAACTGTCAGGTAAAGCGACATACAAACTGCACCGTCTGTTGGGTAAAGCGACACACAAAATGCACTGACTGTGGGGTAAAATGACACACAAACTGCACTGACTGTGGGTAAAGCGACTCAGAAACTGCAATGATTGTGCGAAAAGTGACACAGAAACCCCACTGACTGTGGGAAAAGTGACTCACAAACTGCACTGACAGTGTGAAAAGTGACACACAAACTGCCCTGACTGTGGGGTAAAGTGACACACAAACTGCACTGACTGTGGGAAAAATGACACACTAAGTGCACTGACATTGAGGTAAAGTGACGCACAAACTGTACTGACTATGGTGTAACGTTAGACACATACTGCAATGACTGTGTGAAAAGTGACACAAAAACTGCAACGACTGTGGGGGTAAAGTGACACACAAGCTGCAGTGACTGAAGGGCAAAGTTACACAAAAACTACTCTGACTGTCAGGTAAAGCAACACACAAACTGGACCGTCTGTTGTCTAAAGCGACAAACAAACAGCATTGACTGTGGGTTAAAGCGACACAGAAACTGCACTGACTGTGGGGTAAAGTGACACACAAACTGCACTGACTATGGGGTAAAGTAAAGTATAAACTGTACAGACTGTGGTGTAAAGTGTCACAAAAACTGCACTGATTGTGGGGTCAAGTGACACACAAACTGCACTGATTATGGGGTAAACTGACACACAAACCGTACGAGCTGTGGAGAAAACTTACACACAGACTGCACTGACTGTGGGAAAAGTGACACACAAACTGCACTGACTGTGGGGTAAAGTATAAACTGTGGTGACCATGGGGTATAGTGGCACACAAACTCCACTGACTCTGGGGAAAAGACACACACAAACTGTACAGACTGTGGTGTAAAGTGACACAAAAACTGCACTGACTGTGGGGTAAAGTGACACAAAAACTGCACTGACTGTGGGGTAAAGAAAAGTATAAACTGTGTTGACCATGGGGTAACGTGACACACAAACTCCACTGACTCTGGGGAAAAGACACACACAAACAGCAATAACGGTGGGAAATGTGACACACAAACTGCACTGACTGTGGGGTGAAGTGTCACACTAACTGCACTGAAATTGAGGTAAAGTGACGCAAAAACTGTACTGACTATGGTGTAACTTTAGACACAAACTGCACTGACTGTAGGGTCATCAGACACACAATCTGTATCAACTGTGGGGTAAAGTGACACACAAACTGCAGTGACTTAGGGGCAAAGTTACACAAAAACTACTCCAACTGTCAGGTAAAGCGACATACAAACTGCACCGTCTGTTGGGTAAAGCGACACACAAAATGCACTGACTGTGGGGTAAAACGACACAAAAACTGCACTCATTGTGGGAAAAGTGACACACAAACTGCACTGATTGTGGGAAAAGTGACACACAAACTGCACTGACTGTGGAGTAAAGTGACACACAAACTGCACTGATTGTGGGGTAAAGTATAAACTGCCGTGACTATGGGGTAAAGTGACGCACAAACACCACCGACTGTTGGGTAAAGTGACACACTAACTGTACTGAATGTGGGCTAAAGTAACGCCAAAAATGCTTTGACTGTGACTGTAAAGTGACATAAAATCTGCACCGATTGTGGGGAAAAGTGATATAAAAACTGCACCGAATGTGGGTTGAAGTGACACAGAAACTGCACCGACTGTGGGGCAAAGTGACATACATAAACTGCACTGACCGTGGGGTAAAGTGACACACAGACTGAACCGACTGTGAGGTGAAGTGACAGACAAATTGCAGTGACTGTGGGCTAAAGTAAAGTACAAACTGTACAGACTGTGGTGTAAAGTGACACACAAACTGCACTGACTGAGGGGTAAAGTGACACACAAACTGCACTGACTGTGGGGTAAAGCGACACACAAACTCCACTGATTATGGGGTAAACTGACACACAAACCGTACTAGCTTTGGGGAAAACTGACACACAAACTGCACTGACTGTGGGAAAAGTTACACACAGACTGCACTGACTGTAGGGTAAAGTAAAGTATAAACTGTGGTGACCATGTGGTAAAGTGACACACAAACTCCACTGACTCTGGGGAAAAGACACACACAAACAGCAATGACGGTGGGAAACGTGACACACAAACTGCACTGATTATGGGGTAAACTGACACACAAACCGTACGAGCTGTGGGGAAAAGTGACACAGAAACCCCACTGACTGTGGGAAAAGTGACACACAAACTGCACTGATTGTGGGAAAAGTGACACACAAACTGCACTGACTGTGGAGTAAAGTGACACACAAAATGCACTGATTGTGGAGTAAAGTGACGCACAAAATGCACTGATTGTGGAGTAAAGTGACGCACAAACTGCACTGACTGTGGAGTAAAGTGACACACAAACTGCACTGATTGTGGGGTAAAGTATAAACTGCCGTGACTATGGGGTAAAGTGACGCACAAACACCACCGACTGTTGGGTAAAGTGACACACTAACTGTACTGAATGTGGGCTAAAGTAACGCCAAAAATGCTTTGACTGTGTGGTAAAGTGACATAAAATCTGCACCGATTGTGGGGAAAAGTGATATAAAAACTGCACCGAATGTGGGTTGAAGTGACACAGAAACTGCACCGACTGTGGGGCAAAGTGACATACATAAACTGCACTGACCGTGGGGTAAAGTGACACACAGACTGAACCGACTGTGAGGTGAAGTGACAGACAAATTGCAGTGACTGTGGGATAAAGTAAAGTACAAACTGTACAGACTGTGGTGTAAAGTGACACACAAACTGCACTGACTGAGGGGTAAAGTGACACACAAACTGCACTGACTGTGGGGTAAAGCGACACACAAACTCCACTGATTATGGGGTAAACTGACACACAAACCGTACAAGCTTTGGGGAAAACTGACACACAAACTGCACTGACTGTGGGAAAAGTTACACACAGACTGCACTGACTGTGGGGTAAAGTAAAGTATAAACTGTGGTGACCATGTGGTAAAGTGACACACAAACTCCACTGACTCTGGGGAAAAGACACACACAAACAGCAATGACGGTGGGAAACGTGACACACAAACTGCACTGACTGTGAAGAAAATTTACACACAATTTGCAATGACTATGTGGTAAAGTGACACATAAATTGCACTGACTGTTGGGTAAAGTGACACACAAATTGCTCTGACTGTGGGGTAAAGTGACACACAAAGTGGACTGACTATGGGGTAAACTGACACACAAACTGCACTGACTGTGGGGTAAAGTGACACACAAACTGCACTGACTGTGGGAAAAATGACACACTAAGTGCACTGACATTGAGGTAAAGTGACGCACAAACTGTACTGACTATGGTGTAACGTTAGACACATACTGCAATGACTGTGTGAAAAGTGACACAAAAACTGCAACGACTGTGGGGGTAAAGTGACACACAAGCTGCAGTGACTGAAGGGCAAAGTTACACAAAAACTACTCTGACTGTCAGGTAAAGCAACACACAAACTGGACCGTCTGTTGTCTAAAGCGACAAACAAACAGCATTGACTGTGGGTTAAAGCGACACAGAAACTGCACTGACTGTGGGGTAAAGTGACACACAAACTGCACTGACTATGGGGTAAAGTAAAGTATAAACTGTACAGACTGTGGTGTAAAGTGTCACAAAAACTGCACTGATTGTGGGGTCAAGTGACACACAAACTGCACTGATTATGGGGTAAACTGACACACAAACCATACGAGCTGTGGAGAAAACTTACACACAGACTGCACTGACTGTGGGAAAAGTGACACACAAACTGCACTGACTGTGGGGTAAAGTATAAACTGTGGTGACCATGGGGTATAGTGGCACACAAACTCCACTGACTCTGGGGAAAAGACACACACAAACTGTACAGACTGTGGTGTAAAGTGACACAAAAACTGCACTGACTGTGGGGTAAAGTGACACAAAAACTGCACTGACTGTGGGGTAAAGAAAAGTATAAACTGTGTTGACCATGGGGTAACGTGACACACAAACTCCACTGACTCTGGGGAAAAGACACACACAAACAGCAATAACGGTGGGAAACGTGACACACAAACTGCACTGACTGTGGGGTGAAGTGTCACACTAACTGCACTGAAATTGAGGTAAAGTGACGCAAAAACTGTACTGACTATGGTGTAACTTTAGACACAAACTGCACTGACTGTAGGGTCATGAGACACACAATCTGTATCAACTGTGGGGTAAAGTGACACACAAACTGCAGTGACTTAGGGGCAAAGTTACACAAAAACTACTCCAACTGTCAGGTAAAGCGACATACAAACTGCACCGTCTGTTGGGTAAAGCGACACACAAAATGCACTGACTGTGGGGTAAAACGACACAAAAACTGCACTCATTGTGGGAAAAGTGACACACAAACTGCACTGACTGTGGGAAAAGAGACACACAAACTGCACTGATTGTGGGGTAAAGTATAAACTGCCGTGACTATGGGGTAAAGTGACGCACAAACACAACCGACTGTTGGGTAAAGTGACACACTAACTGTACTGAATGTGGGCTAAAGTAACGCCCAAAATGCTTTGACTGTGTGGTAAAGTGACATAAAATCTGCACCGATTGTGGGGAAAAGTGATATAAAAACTGCACCGAATGTGGGTTGAAGTGACACAGAAACTGCACCGACTGTGGGGCAAAGTGACACACAAACTGCACTGACTGTGGGGTAAAGTGACACACAAACGACAGTGACTGTGGTGCAAAGTGACATACATAAACTGCACTGACCGTGGGGTAAAGTGACACACAGACTGAACCGACTGTGAGGTGAAGTGACAGACCAATTGCAGTGACTGTGGGGTAACGTAAAGTACAAACTGTACAGACTGTGGTGTAAAGTGACACAAAAACTGCACTGACTGAGGGGTAAAGCGACACACAAACTCCACTGATTATGGGGTAAACTGACACACAAACCGTACAAGCTGTGGGGAAAACTGACACACAAACTGCACTGACTGTGGGAAAAGTGACACACAAACTGCACTGACTGTGGGAAAAGTGACACACAAACTGCACTGACTGTGGGGTTAAGTGTCACACTAATTGCACTGAAATTGAGGTAAAGTGACACACAGACTGAACTGACTGTGGGGTGAAGTGACACACAGACTGAACTGACTGTGGGTTGAATTGACACACAAATTGCAGTGACTGTTGGGTAAAGTAAAGTATAAACTCTCGTGACTGTGGGGAAAAGTGACAGACAAACTGCCCTGACTGTGGAGAAAATTTACACACAATTTGCAATGACTATGTGGTAAAGTGACACACAAACGGCACTGACTATGGGGTAAACTGACACACAAACTGTACTAACTGTGGGGAAAACTGACACACAAACTGCACTGACTGTGTGAAAAGTGACACACAAACGGCACTGACTGTGGGGGTATAGTGACACACAAGCTGCAGTGACTGAGGGGCAAAGTTACACAAAAACTACTCTGACTGTCAGGTAAAGCAACACACAAACTGGACCGTCTGTTGTCTAAAGCGACAAACAAACAGCATTGACTGTGGGTTAAAGCGACACAGAAACTGCACTGACTGTGGGGTAAAGTGACACACAAACTGCACTGACTATGGGGTAAAGTGACATACAAACTGAACTGACTGTGGGGTAAAGTGACACACAAACTGCACTGACTATGGGGTAAAGTAAAGTATAAACTGCCGTGATTATGGGGTAAAGTGACGCACAAACACCATCGATTGATGGGTAAAGTGACACACTAACTGTACTGAATGCGGCGAAAAGTAACACAAAAAATGATTTGACTGTGAGGTAAAGTGACTCAAAATCTGTACCGATTGTGGAGAAACGTGATACAAAAACAGGACCGACTGTAGGGAGAAGTGACACAGAACCAGCACTGAATGTGGGTTAAAGTGACACACAAACGACAGTGACTGTGGGGCAAAGTGACACACAAACGACAGTGACTGTGGGGCAAAGTGACATACATAAACTGCACAGACCGTGGGGTAAAGTGACACACAGACTGAACCGACTGTGAGGTGAAGTGACAGACAAATTGCAGTGAATGTGGGGTAAAGTAAAGTACAAACTGTACAGACTGTGGTGTAAAGTGACACAAAAACTGCACTGACTGTGGGGTCAAGTGACACACAAACTCCACTGATTATGGGGTAAACTGACACATAAACCGTACGAAATGTGGAGAAAACTTACACACAAACTGCACTGACTGTGGGGTAAAGTATAAACTGTGGTGGCCATGGGGTAACGTGACACACAAACTCCACTGACTCTGGGGAAAAGACACACACAAACAGCAATGACGGTGGGAAAAGTGACACACAAACTGCACTGACTGTGGGGTGAAGTGTCACACTAACTGCACTGAAATTGAAGTAAAGTGACGCAAAAAACTGTACTGACTATGGTGTAACGTTAGACACAAACTGCACTGACTGAAGGGTCATGCGACACACAATCTGTTTCAACTGTGGGGTAAAATGACACACAAACTGCAGTGACTTAGGGGCAAAGTTACACAAAAACTACTCCAAATGTCAGGTAAAGCGACATACAAACTGGACCGTCTGTTGGGTAAAGCGACACACAAAATGCACTGACTGTGGGTAAAACAACACACAAATGGTATGAGTGTCGGGTAAAGTGAAGTACAAAATGCACTGACTGTGGAGTAAAGTGACACACAAACTGCACTGATTGTGGGGTAAAGTATAAACTGCCGTGACTATGGGGTAAAGTGACGCGCAAACACAACCGACTGTTGGGTCAAGTGACACACTAACTGTACTGAATGTGGGCTAAAGTAATGCCAAAAATGCTTTGACTGTGTGGTAAAGTGACACAAAATCTGCACCGATTGTGGGGAAAAGTGATATAAAAACTGTACCGAATGTGGGTTGAAGTGACACAGAAACTGCACCGACTGTGGGGCAAAGTGACACACAAACTACACCGACTGTGGTGCAAAGTGACATACATAAACTGCACTGACCGTGGGGTAAAGTGACACACAAACTGCACTGACTGTGGAGTAAAGTGACACACAAACTGCACTGATTGTGGGGTAAAGTATAAACTGCCGTGACTATGGGGTAAAGTGACGCGCAAACACAACCGACTGTTGGGTAAAGTGACACACTAACTGTACTGAATGTGGGCTAAAGTAACGCCAAAAATGCTTTGACTGTGTGGTAAAGTGACACAAAATCTGCACCGATTGTGGGGAAAAGTGATATAAAAACTGCACCGAATGTGGGTTGAAGTGACACAGAAACTGCACCGACTGTGGGGCAAAGTGACACACAAACTACACCGACTGTGGTGCAAAGTGACATACATAAACTGCACTGAACGTGGGGCAAAGTGACACACAGACTGAACCGACTGTGAGGTGAAGTGACAGACAAATTGCAGTGACTGTGGGGTAAAGTAAAGTACAAACTGTACAGACTGTGGTGTAAGTGACACAAAAACTGCACTGACTGAGGGGTAAAGTGACACACAAACTCTACTGATTATGGGGTAAACTGACACACAAACCGTACAAGCTGTGGGGAAAACTGACACACAAACTGCACTGACTGTGGGAAAAGTGACACACAAACTGCACTGACTGTGGGGTAAAGTAAAGTATAAACTGTGGTGACCATGGGGTAAAGTGACACACAAGCTCCACTGACTCTGGGGAAAATACACACACAAACAGCAATGACGGTGGGAAACGTGACACACAAACTGCACTGACTGTGGGGTGAAGTGACACACTAACTGCACTGAAATTGAGGTAAAGTGACGCACAAACTGTACTGACTATGGTGTAACGTTAGACACAAACTGCACTGACTGTAGGGTCATGCGACACACAATCTGTATCAACTGTGGGGTAAAGTGACACACAAACTGCAGTGACTGTTGAGTAAAGTAAAGTATAAACTGTTGTGACTGTGGGGAAAAGTGACACACAAACTGCACTGACTGTGGAGAAAATTTACACACAATTTGCAATGACTATGTGGTAAAGTGACACATAAACTGCACTGACTGTGGGGTAAAGTGACACACAAAGTGGACTGACTATGGGATAAACTAACACACAAACTGTACTAAATGTGGGGAAAACTGACTCACAAACTGCACTGACAGTGTGAAAAGTGACACACAAACTGCACTGACTGTGGGGTAAAGTGACACACAAACTGCACTGACTGTGGGAAAAATGACACACTAAGTGCACTGACATTGAGGTAAAGTGACGCACAAACTGTACTGACTATGGTATAACGTTAGACACAAACTGCAATGACTGTGGGGGTAAAGTGACACACAAGCTGCAGTGACTGAAGGGCAAAGTTACACACAAACTACTCTGACTGTCAGGTAAAGCAACACACAAACTGGACTGTCTGTTGTCTAAAGCGACAAACAAACAGCATTGACTGTGGGTTAAAGCGACACAGAAACTGCACTGACTGTGGGGTAAAGTGACACACAAAGTGGACTGACTATGGGGTAAAGTGACACACAAATCATACTAAATGTGGGGAAAACTGACTCACAAACTGCACTGACAGTGTGAAAAGTGACACACAAACTGCACTGACTGTGGGGTAAAGCGACACACAAACTGCACTGACTGTGGGAAAAATGACACACTAAGTGCACTGACATTGAGGTAAAGTGACGCACAAACTGTACTGACTATGCTGTAATGTTAGACACAAACTGCAATGACTGTGGGGTAAAGTGACACAAAAAATGCAACGACTGTGGGGTAAAGTGACACACAGGCTGCAGTGACTGAGGGGCAAAGTTACACAAAAACTACTCTGACTGTCAGGTAAAGCAACACACAAACTGGACCGTCTGTTGGGTAAAGCGACACACAAACTGCATTGACTGTGGGTTAAAGCGACACACAAACTGCATCGACTGTGGGGTAAAGTAAAGTATAAACTGCCGTGACTATGGGGTAAAGTGATGCACAAACTCCATCGATTGTTGGGTAAAGTGACACACTAACTGTACTGAATGCGGGGTAAAGTAACACCAAAAATGCTTTGACTGTGAGGTAAAGTGACTCAAAATCTGTACCGATTGTGGAGAAAAGTGATACAAAAACAGGACCGACTGTAGGGAAAAGTGACACAGAAACGGCACTGACTGTGGGTTAAAGTGACACAGAACCAGCACTGACTGTGGGGCAAAGTGACATACATAAACTGCACTGACCGTGGTGCAAAGTGACACAAAAACTGCACTGACTGTGGGGTAAAGAAAAGTATAAACTATGGTGACCTTGGGGTAAAGTGAAATGCAAACTGTACAGACTGTGGGGTAAAGCGACACACAAACTGCACTAATTGTGGGGTAAAGTTACACACAAACTGCACTGATTGTGGGGTAAAGGAAAGTATAAACTGCCGTGACTACGGGGTAAAGTGACGCACAAACACCACCGACTGTTGGGTAAAGTGACACACTAACTGTACTGAATGCTGGCTAAAGTAACGCCAAAAATGCTTTGACTGTGTGGTAAAGTGACTCAAAATCTGCACCGATTGTGGGGCAAAGTGACATACATAAACTGCACTGACCGTGGGGTAAAGTGACACACAGACTGAACCGACTGTGGGGTGAAGTGACAGACAAATTGCAGTGACTGTGGGGTAAAGTAAAGTACAAACTGTACAGACTGTGGTGTAAAGTGACACAAAAACTGCACTGACTGTGGGGTAAAGTGACACACAAACTGCACTGACTGAGGGGTAAAGTGACACACAAACTCCACTGATTATGGGGTAAACTGACACACAAACCGTACGAGCTGTGGGGAAAACTTACACACAAACTGCACTGACTGTGGGAAAAGTGACACACAAACTCCACTGACTCTGGGGAAAAGACACACACAAACAGCAATGACGGTGGGAAACTTGACACACAAACTGCACTGACTGTGGGGTAAAGTGTCACACTAACTGCACTGAAATTGAGGTAAAGTGACGCAAAAACTGTACTGACTGTGGGGTAAAGTGACACACAGACTGAACTGACTGTGGGTTGAAGTGACACACAAATTGCAGTGACTGTTGGGTAAAGTAAAGTATAAACTGTCGTGACTGTGGGGAAAAGTCACACGCAAACTGCACTGACTGTGAAGAAAATTTACACACAATTTGCAATGACTATGTGGTAAAGTGACACATAAACTGCACTGATTGTTGGGTAAAGTGACACACAAACTGCACTGACTGTGGGGTAAAGTGACACACAAAGTGGACTGACTATGGGGTAAACGGACACACAAACTGCACTGACTGTGTGAAAAGTGACACACAAACTGCACTGATTGTGGGGTAAAGTGACACACAAACTGCACTGACTGTGGGAAAAATGACACACTAAGCGCACTGACATTGAGGTAAAGTGACGCACAAACTGTACTGACTATGGTGTAACGTTAGACACAAACTGCAATGACTGTGGGGTAAAGTGACACAAAAACTGCAATGACTGTGGGGGTAAAGTGACACACAAGCTACAGTGACTGAAGGGCAAAGTTAAAAAAAAGCTACTCTGACTGTCAGGTAAAGCAACACACAAACTGGACCGTCTGTTGTGTAAAGCGACAAACAAACAGCATTGACTGTGGGGAAAAGCGACACAGAAACTGCAATGACTGTGGGGTAAAGTGACACACAAACTGCACTGAAATTGAGGTAAAGTGACACACAAACTGTACTGACTGTGGGGTAAAGTGACATACAAATTACAGTGACTGTTGGCTAAAGTAAAGTATAAACTGTCATGACTGTGGGGAAAAGTGACAGACAAACTGCACTGACTGTGGAGAAAATTTACACACAATTTGCAATGACTATGTGGTAAAGTGACACAAAAACTGCACTGACTGTTGGGTAAAGTGACACACAAACTGCACTGACTGTGGGGTAAAGTGACACACAAACTGCACTGACTGTGGGGTAAAGTGACACACAAAGTGGACTGACTATGGGGTAAACTGACACACAAACCTTACTAACTGTGGGGAAAAGTGACACACAAACTGCACTGATTGTGGGGTAAAGTGACATACAAACTGCACTGACTGTGGGGAAAATGACACACTAAGTGCACTGACATTGAGGTAAAGTGATGCACAAACTGTACTGACTATGGTGTAACGTTAGACACAAACTGCAATGACTGTGGGGGAAAGTGACACAAAAACTGCAACGACTGTGGGGGTAAAGTGACACACAAGCTGCAGTGACTGAGGGGCAAAGTTACACAAAAACTACTCTGACTGTCAGGTAAAGCAACACACAAACTGGACCGTCTGTTGTGTAAAGCGACACAGAAACAGCATTGACTGTGGGGTAAAGCGACACAGAAACTGCACTGACTGTGGGGTAAAGTGACACACAAACTGCACTGACTATGGGGTAAAGTAAAGTATAAACTGCCGTGATTATGGGGTAAAGTGATGCACAAGCACCATCGATTGTTGGCTAAAGTGACACACTAACTGTACTGAATGCGGGGTAAAGTAACACCAAAAATGCTTTGACTGTGAGGTAAAGTGACTCAAAATCTGTACCGATTGTGGAGAAAAGTGATACAAAAACAGGACCGACTGTAGGGAAAAGTGACACAGAACCAGCACTGACTGTGGGGCAAAGTGACATACATAAACTGCACTGACCGTGGGGTAAAGTGACACACAGACTGAACCGACTGTGAGGTGAAGTGACAGACAAATTGCAGTGACTGTGGGGTAAAGTGACACACAAACTGCACTGACTGTGGGGTAAAGTATAAACTGTGGTGACCATGGGGTAAAGTGGCACACAAACTCCACTGAATCTGGGGAAAAGACACACACAAACAGCAATGACTGTGGGAAACGTGACACACAAACTGCACTGACTGTGTGGTGAAGTGTCACACTAACTGCACTGAAATTGAGGTAAAGCGACACACAAACTGCATCGACTGTGGGGTAAAGTAAAGTATAAACTGCCGTGACTATGGTGTAAAGTGATGCACAAACTCCATCGATTGTTGGGTAAAGTGACACACTAACTGTACTGAATGCGGGGTAAAGTAACACCAAAAATGCTTTGACTGTGAGGTAGAGTGACTCAAAATCTGTACCGATTGTGGAGAAAAGTGATACAAAAACAGGACCGACTGTAGGGAGAAGTGACACAGAAACTACACTGAATGTGGGGCAAAGTGACACAGAACCAGCACTGACTGTGGGGCAAAGTGACATACATAAACTGCACTGACCGTGGGGTAAAGTGACACACAGACTGAACCGACTGTGGGGTGAAGTGACAGACAAATTGCATTGACTTTGGGGTAAAGCAAAGTACAAACTGTACAGACTGTGGTGTAAAGTGACACAAAAACTGCACTGACTGTGGGGTAAAGAAAAGTATAAACTATGGTGACCTTGGGGTAAAGTGACACACAAACTCCAGTGACTCTGGGGAAAAGACACACACAAACAGCAATGACGGTGGGAAACGTGACACACAAATGGCACTGACTGTGGGGTGAAGTGTCACACTAACTGCGCTGAAATTGAGGTAAAGTGACGCAAAAACTGTACTGACTATGGTGTAACGTTAGACTCAAACTGCACAGACTGTAGGGTCATGCGACACACAATCTGTATCAACTGTGAGGTAAAGTGACACACAAACTGCAGTGACTTAGGGGCAAAGTTACACAAAAACTACTCCAATTGTCAGGTAAAGCGACATACAAACTGCACCGTCTGTTGGGTAAAGCGACACACAAAATGCACTGACTGTGGGGTAAAACGACACACAAACTACTCTGACTGTGGGAAAAGTGACACACAAAGTGGTATGAGTGTCGGGTAAAGTGAAATACAAACTGTACAGACTGTGGGGTAAAGCGACACACAAACTGCACTAATTGTGGGGTAAAGTTACACACAAACTGCACTGATTGTGGGGTAAAGGAAAGTATAAACTGCCGTGACTATGGGGTAAAGTGACGCACAAACACCACCGACTGTTGGGTAAAGTGACACACTAACTGTACTGAATGCTGGCTAAAGTAACGCCAAAAATGCTTTGACTGTGTGGTAAAGTGACACACAAACTCCACTGACTCTGGGGAAAAGACACACACAAACAGCAATGACGGTGGGAGACTTGACACACAAACTGCACTGACTGTGGGGTAAAGTGTCACACTAACTGCACTGAAATTGAGGTAAAGTGACGCAAAAACTGTACTGACTGTGGGGTAAAGTGACACACAGACTGAACTGACTGTGGGTTGAAGTGACACACAAATTGCAGTGACTGTTGGGTAAAGTAAAGTATAAACTGTCGTGACTGTGGGGAAAAGTCACACGCAAACTGCACTGACTGTGAAGAAAATTTACACACAATTTGCAATGACTATGTGGTAAAGTGACACATAAACTGCACTGACTGGGTAAAGTGACACGCAAACTGCACTGACTGTGGGGTAAAGTGACACACAAAGTGGACTGACTATGGGGTAAACGGACACACAAACTGCACTGACTGTGTGAAAAGTGACACACAAACTGCACTGATTGTGGGGTAAAGTGACACACAAACTGCACTGACTGTGGGAAAAATGACACACTAAGCGCACTGACATTGAGGTAAAGTGACGCACAAACTGTACTGACTATGGTGTAACGTTAGACACAAACTGCAATGACTGTGGGGTAAAGTGACACAAAAACTGCAATGACTGTGGGGGTAAAGTGACACACAAGCTACAGTGACTGAAGGGCAAAGTTAAAAAAAAGCTACTCTGACTGTCAGGTAAAGCAACACACAAACTGGACCGTCTGTTGTGTAAAGCGACAAACAAACAGCATTGACTGTGGGGAAAAGCGACACAGAAACTGCAATGACTGTGGGGTAAAGTGACACACAAACTGCACTGAAATTGAGGTAAAGTGACACACAAACTGTACTGACTGTGGGGTAAAGTGACATACAAATTACAGTGACTGTTGGCTAAAGTAAAGTATAAACTGTCATGACTGTGGGGAAAAGTGACAGACAAACTGCACTGACTGTGGAGAAAATTTACACACAATTTGCAATGACTATGTGGTAAAGTGACACAAAAACTGCACTGACTGTTGGGTAAAGTGACACACAAACTGCACTGACTGTGGGGTAAAGTGACACACAAACTGCACTGACTGTGGGGTAAAGTGACACACAAAGTGGACTGACTATGGGGTAAACTGACACACAAACCTTACTAACTGTGGGGAAAAGTGACACACAAACTGCACTGATTGTGGGGTAAAGTGACATACAAACTGCACTGACTGTGGGGAAAATGACACACTAAGTGCACTGACATTGAGGTAAAGTGATGCACAAACTATACTGACTATGGTGTAACGTTAGACACAAACTGCAATGACTGTGGGGGAAAGTGACACAAAAACTGCAACGACTGTGGGGGTAAAGTGACACACAAGCTGCAGTGACTGAGGGGCAAAGTTACACAAAAACTACTCTGACTGTCAGGTAAAGCAACACACAAACTGGACCGTCTGTTGTGTAAAGCGACACAGAAACAGCATTGACTGTGGGGTAAAGCGACACAGAAACTGCACTGACTGTGGGGTAAAGTGACACACAAACTGCACTGACTATGGGGTAAAGTAAAGTATAAACTGCCGTGATTATGGGGTAAAGTGATGCACAAGCACCATCGATTGTTGGCTAAAGTGACACACTAACTGTACTGAATGCGGGGTAAAGTAACACCAAAAATGCTTTGACTGTGAGGTAAAGTGACTCAAAATCTGTACCGATTGTGGAGAAAAGTGATACAAAAACAGGACCGACTGTAGGGAAAAGTGACACAGAACCAGCACTGACTGTGGGGCAAAGTGACATACATAAACTGCACTGACCGTGGGGTAAAGTGACACACAGACTGAACCGACTGTGAGGTGAAGTGACAGACAAATTGCAGTGACTGTGGGGTAAAGTGACACACAAACTGCACTGACTGTGGGGTAAAGTATAAACTGTGGTGACCATGGGGTAAAGTGGCACACAAACTCCACTGAATCTGGGGAAAAGACACACACAAACAGCAATGACTGTGGGAAACGTGACACACAAACTGCACTGACTGTGTGGTGAAGTGTCACACTAACTGCACTGAAATTGAGGTAAAGCGACACACAAACTGCATCGACTGTGGGGTAAAGTAAAGTATAAACTGCCGTGACTATGGTGTAAAGTGATGCACAAACTCCATCGATTGTTGGGTAAAGTGACACACTAACTGTACTGAATGCGGGGTAAAGTAACACCAAAAATGCTTTGACTGTGAGGTAGAGTGACTCAAAATCTGTACCGATTGTGGAGAAAAGTGATACAAAAACAGGACCGACTGTAGGGAGAAGTGACACAGAAACTACACTGAATGTGGGGCAAAGTGACACAGAACCAGCACTGACTGTGGGGCAAAGTGACATACATAAACTGCACTGACCGTGGGGTAAAGTGACACACAGACTGAACCGACTGTGGGGTGAAGTGACAGACAAATTGCATTGACTTTGGGGTAAAGCAAAGTACAAACTGTACAGACTGTGGTGTAAAGTGACACAAAAACTGCACTGACTGTGGGGTAAAGAAAAGTATAAACTATGGTGACCTTGGGGTAAAGTGACACACAAACTCCAGTGACTCTGGGGAAAAGACACACACAAACAGCAATGACGGTGGGAAACGTGACACACAAATGGCACTGACTGTGGGGTGAAGTGTCACACTAACTGCGCTGAAATTGAGGTAAAGTGACGCAAAAACTGTACTGACTATGGTGTAACGTTAGACTCAAACTGCACAGACTGTAGGGTCATGCGACACACAATCTGTATCAACTGTGAGGTAAAGTGACACACAAACTGCAGTGACTTAGGGGCAAAGTTACACAAAAACTACTCCAATTGTCAGGTAAAGCGACATACAAACTGCACCGTCTGTTGGGTAAAGCGACACACAAAATGCACTGACTGTGGGGTAAAACGACACACAAACTACTCTGACTGTGGGAAAAGTGACACACAAAGTGGTATGAGTGTCGGGTAAAGTGAAATACAAACTGTACAGACTGTGGGGTAAAGCGACACACAAACTGCACTAATTGTGGGGTAAAGTTACACACAAACTGCACTGATTGTGGGGTAAAGGAAAGTATAAACTGCCGTGACTATGGGGTAAAGTGACGCACAAACACCACCGACTGTTGGGTAAAGTGACACACTAACTGTACTGAATGCTGGCTAAAGTAACGCCAAAAATGCTTTGACTGTGTGGTAAAGTGACACACAAACTCCACTGACTCTGGGGAAAAGACACACACAAACAGCAATGACGGTGGGAGACTTGACACACAAACTGCACTGACTGTGGGGTAAAGTGTCACACTAACTGCACTGAAATTGAGGTAAAGTGACGCAAAAACTGTACTGACTGTGGGGTAAAGTGACACACAGACTGAACTGACTGTGGGTTGAAGTGACACACAAATTGCAGTGACTGTTGGGTAAAGTAAAGTATAAACTGTCGTGACTGTGGGGAAAAGTCACACGCAAACTGCACTGACTGTGAAGAAAATTTACACACAATTTGCAATGACTATGTGGTAAAGTGACACATAAACTGCACTGACTGGGTAAAGTGACACGCAAACTGCACTGACTGTGGGGTAAAGTGACACACAAAGTGGACTGACTATGGGGTAAACGGACACACAAACTGCACTGACTGTGTGAAAAGTGACACACAAACTGCACTGATTGTGGGGTAAAGTGACACACAAACTGCACTGACTGTGGGAAAAATGACACACTAAGCGCACTGACATTGAGGTAAAGTGACGCACAAACTGTACTGACTATGGTGTAACGTTAGACACAAACTGCAATGACTGTGGGGTAAAGTGACACAAAAACTTGCAATGACTGTGGGGGTAAAGTGACACACAAGCTACAGTGACTGAAGGGCAAAGTTAAAAAAAAACTACTCTGACTGTCAGGTAAAGCAACACACAAACTGGACCGTCTGTTGTCTAAAGTGACAAACAAACAGCATTGACTGTGGGGAAAAGCGACACAGAAACTGCAATGACTGTGGGGTAAAGTGACACACAAACTGCACTGAAATTGAGGTAAAGTGACACACAAACTGTACTGACTGTGGGGTAAAGTGACATACAAATTACAGTGACTGTTGGGTAAAGTAAAGTATAAACTGTCATGACTGTGGGGAAAAGTGACAGACAAACTGCACTGACTGTGGAGAAAATTTACACACAATTTGCAATGACTATGTGGTAAAGTGACACAAAAACTGCACTGACTGTTGGGTAAAGTGACACACAAACTGCACTGACTGTGGGGTAAAGTGACACACAAACTGCACTGACTGTGGGGTAAAGTGACACACGTAGTGGACTGACTATGGGGTAAACTGACACACAAACCTTACTAACTGTGGGGAAAAGTGACACACAAACTGCACTGACTGTGGGGAAAAGTGACACACAAACTGCACTGACTGTGGGAAAAGTGAGACACAAACTGCACAGACTGTGGGGTAGAGTAAAGTATAAACTGTGGTGACCGTGGGTAAAGTAACACACAAATTCCACTGACTCTGGGGAAAAGACCCACACAAACTGCACTAACTTGGGAAAAGTGACACGCAAACTGCACTGACCATGGGATAAAGTGACAGACAAACTGCACCGACTGTGGGGTAAAGTGACGCAATTAGTGCACTGACATTGAGGTAAAGTGACGGACAAACTATAGTGACTATGGTGTAAAGTTAGACACAAACTGCACTGACTGTGGGGTAAATCGACATACAAACTGCACTGACTATGGGCTAAAACGACACACAAAATGCACTGACAGTGGGGTAACGTGAAGTACAAACTGTACTGACTGTGGTGTAAAGTGACACAAAAACTGAACTGACAGTGAGGTAAAGTTACACACAATCTGCGCTGACTGTGGGGCAAAGTAAGGTATAGACTGTGGAGACTATGGGGGTAAAGTGATACACAAACTCCAGTTAACTGTGTGGAAGACTCACAAAAAAAACTGCACAGTCTTTGGGAAAAGTGACACACATTCTGGAGTGACTGCGGGGTGAAGTGACACCCAAACTGCACCGACTGTGGGGTAAAGTGACACACAAACTGCACTGACATTGGGTAAAGTGAGGCACAAACTGTATGACTGCGGTGTAAAGGTACAGACAAACTGCACTATGGCGTAAAGCGAAACACAAACTGCACCAACAGTGGGGAAAGTTGACACACAAAATGTACTAACTGAGGGCTAAAGCAACACACAAACTGTGGGGTAGAGTGATACACAAGCTGCAACGACTGTGTGGTAAAGCGACACACAAACTGCACCAACTGTGGGGTAAAGCGACACACAAACTGCACTGACTGTGGGGTAAAGTAAAGTATAAACTGTCGTGACTCTGTGCTAAAGTGACGCACAAACACCAGCGACTGTTGGGTAAATTAAGACACTAACTGTACTGAATGCGGGGTAAAGTAACACAAAAAATGCTTTGACTGCCTGGTAAAGTGACACAAAATCTACAATGATTGTGGGGAAAAGTGATACAAAAACAGGACCAACTGTGGGGAAAAGTGACACACAAACTGCACTGACATTGGGTAAAGTGAGGCACAAACTGTATGACTGCGGTGTAAATTTAAAGACAAACTGCACTGACTTTTGCATAAAGCAACACACAAACTGCACCGACTGAGGGGAAAATTGACACACAAACTGCACTGACTGTGGGATAAAGTGACACACATCAGTACTAATTGTGGGCTAAAGCAACACACAAACTGCACCAACTGAGGGGTAGAGTGATACACAAGCTGCAACAACTGTGGGGTAAAGCGACACACAAACTGCACCGACTGGGGTAAAGTGACACACAAACTGCACTGACTGTGGGGTAAAGGGACAAACAAAATCCACTGACAGTGAAGAAAAGTGACATCAAACTGCACTGACTGTAAGTTAAAGTAAAGTATAGACTGTGGAGACTATGGGGTAAAGTGACCCACAAACTCCATGGACTGTGGGGAAAGGTCACACAAAATACTGCACAGACTGTGGGAAAAGTGACACACAAACGGCACCGACTGTGGGGTAATGCGACACACAAACTGCACTGACTGTGGGGGAAAGTGACACACTTATTGCACTGACATTGGGGTAAAGTGATGCACAAACTGTACTGACTGTGGTGTAAAGTTACATACATACTGCACTGACTATGGCGTAAAGTGATACACAAACTGCACCAACTGTGGGAAAGTTGACACACAAACTGTACTGACTGTGGGCTAAAGGGACACACAAACTGCACCGACTGTGGGGTAAATGATACACAAGCTGCACCGACTGTGCGGAAGATTGACACCACGTGTACTTACTATGGGGTAAAGTGAGACACAAACTGCACTGAATGTGGGGTAAAGTGACACACAAACTCCACTGACTGTGGGGAAAAGTGACATACAAAATGAAATGACTGTGGGGTAAAGTGAAGTACAAACTGTACTGATTGTGGTGTAAAGTGACACACAAACTGCACTGACTGTGGGGTAAAGTAAGGTATAACTGTGGAGACTATGGGGTAAAGTGATACACAAACTCCAGTTAACTGTGTGGAAAACTCACAAAAAAAACTGCACAGTCTGTGGGAAAAGTGACACACATTCTGGAGTGACTGAGGGGTAAAGTGACACCCAAACTGCACTGACTGTGGGGTAAAGTGATACACAAACTGCACCGACTGTGGGGTAAAGTGACACACAAACTGCACTGACTGTGGTATAAAGTATAAACTGTGCTGACCATGGGGTAAAGACACACACAAACTGCACCGACTCTGGGGAAAAGACACACACAAACTGTGGGGAAAATTGACACACTAAGTGCACTGAAATTGAGGTAAAGTGACGCATAAACTGTACAGGCTATGGTGTAAAGTTAGACACAAACTGCACTGACTGTGGGGCAAACTGTCGTACAAACTGCACTGACCGTGGGATAAAGTGACACACAGACTGAACCGACTGTGGGGAAAAGTGACACAGAAACTGCACCGAATGTGGGTTAAAGTGACACACAAACTACACCGACAGTGGGGCAAAGTGACATACAAACTGCACTGACCGTGGGGTAAAGTGACACACAGACCAAACCGACCGTGGGGTAAAGTGACACACAGACTGAAATGATTGTGGGGTGAAGTCACACACAAACTGCACCAACTGTGGGGTAAAGTGACACACAAACTGCACTGACATTGGGTAAAGTGAGGCACAATCTGTATGACTGCGGCGTAAATTTAAAGACAAATTGCACTGACTTTTGCGTAAAGCGACACACAAACTGCACCAACAGTGGGGAAAGTTGACACACAAAATGTACTGACTGTGGGCTAAAGCAACACACAAACTGCACCAACTGTGGGGTAGAGTGATACACAAGCTGCAACAACTGTGGGGTAAAGCGACACACAAACTGCACCGACTGTGGGGAAAACTGACAAACAAACTGCACTGACTGTGGGATAAAGTGACACACATCAGTACTAATTGTGGGGTAAAGTGACAAACAAACTGCACTGACATTGGGTAAAGTGAGGCACAAACTGTATGACTGTGGTGTAATGGTACAGACAAACTGCACTATGGCGTAAAGCGAAACACAAACTGCACCAACAGTGGGGAAAGTTGACACACAAAATGTACTAACTGTGGGCTAAAGCAACACACAAACTGCACCTACTGTGGGGTAGAGTGATACACAAGCTGCAACAACTGTGTGGTAAAGTGACACACAAACTGCACCGACTGTGGGGAAAATTGACACACAAACTGCACCGACTGTGGGGAAAAGTGACACACAAATTGCACTGAATGTGGTATAAAGTAAAGTATATACTGTGCTGACCATGGGGTAAAGTGACACACAAACTGCACCGAATCTGGGGAAAAGACACACACAAACTGCACTGACTGTGGGGTAAAGTGACACACAAACTGCACTGACTGTGGGGAAAATTGACACACGAAGTGCACTGAAATTGAGGTAAAGTGACGCACAAACTGTACAGGCTATGGTGTAAAGTTAGACACAAACTGCACAGACTGTGGGGGAAAGTGACACAGAAACTGCACTGACTGTGGGGAAAAGTGACATACAAACTGTACTGACTGTGGGGAAAAGTGACACGCAAACTGCACCGACTCTGGGGTAAAGTAAAGTATTAACTGTCGTGACAATGCGCTAAAGTGACGCACAAACACCACCGAATGTTGGGTAAAGTCACACACTAACTGTACTAAATGCGGGGTAAAGTAACACAAAAAATGCTTTGACTGCCTGGTAAAGT
>JANJGN010003151.1:0-17500 GCA_026770705.1 Isurus oxyrinchus
CGCTCCAGCCAGCGGGAACTGACAGGCGGCCCATCTTTGTGCGTGGCATCCGCACCAGCGAGAGGGAGGGTGGGTGAGGGGGGGAGGGTGGGGGCGGCCGCGGCCATCTTAGTGCGGGGGCCTCCGCTCCAAGCACGGGGGTGAGGGGTTGGGGGTGGGGGTGGTGGTGGTGGTTGGGTGGAGGCGGCCATTTTGCTGCGGGGCGCACACCTGAGCGGGGCGGGGGGCGGAGGCGGAGACGGGGGCGGACGCGGCGGCCATCTTGGGGTGCGGGGCGCCCGCTCCAATGAGGGAGCGCGGGGGGATGGGGGGGGAAGCCCGGCCCGTCGGCTTGAGGGGCGCCCTCTCCAATCAGAGAGAGCGCGGGGGGGCGGCCATCTTGTTGGAGGGCGGTGACTGAAGGAAGGAGAGAGGAGCAGAGATTCGGGCGGGAAGCTGCCAGAGGAACCGGCCAGAGGAAAAAGACTTGGGGTTTGGGGGGTGTGGTGGTGGTGGGGGGGGCGGGGAAAAAGAAAAGTGATTGAGTAAGAAACCCTGATTAACCAGCTCCATGAGCAGGTAACTACCCAAGGCAGCCACCCTGACCACCTTAGCCTTGTAGCTGCCAGTCACGCTATGCTCAACGTTCTCGACTTAAAGGGAGTCGCTCCTGAATTCCCCTTACTGGGTTTACTAGTGACTATCTCGCACGGATAGACCCCGGACCTGGTCTTACCTGGGGTGAAACCTCCTCACGTCCACCCCCCCGCACAAAAAAAAAATCTCCCGCGCCCCCCTCCCCACCACACCTTGGCTCTCGCGGGATCTTGCTGTGCGCCGATCGGCCGGTCGAAAGCGGCTGGCCCTCCGTCGAAAGGCTACCGGGGAGGCGGCGACTGTGGAAACACCACCCACCACCCCGCCCCACCCACCCCCCCCCCCACCCCCCCACACCCCCCCCCCCACCCCACCTCCCCCACCCACCCCACCAACTCCCCCGCCCCCCCCCCCCCCCCCCCAGCCAGGGGAGGTCGCAGGGGGAGAGGGAGGGTAGACCAGGGTAACGCTGGTAGATGTCAATGTATCCAGGGTCCCCCCCCCCACCCCCACACACAACAACCCCTTCGATGAGCTGCGTCCTGAAGAGACCGACGCCCGAGCCCGGGGAGCGCTGATAGTCGGCGCTGGGGCCTGGCCGGCCTCGCCCTTCGTGCCAACGATTTTGCTGCACGGTTCCGGCGTTGGCGGAGGCGCAGCCGGGGTCAGTGTCGAGCAGGACAGCGAATTAAACTCGCCGGCGTCCGGCAAGTTTTAGAAAGGCGGCTAACTTACTTCCGTCTGTTTTTTTTTTCTTTGTTTTTTGCAGGCGATTGGCGAGATCGAGAAAGCCTGCCGTGGCCGGTCCGCCATGAGGGACGCTCTGCGGGCGCCCACAGGGGCTGAAGTGTGAGACGTCTCATCGACCCCGAGTCCTCCTCCTGCCACCCTCCCCCCCCCACCCCATCCCGAACCCCACTCCCACACCACCGCCCCGCATCGCCATGGGCGATTCCCACCTGACCCGGACACCCATCCCAGTGCCGACTTTCTTCAAGCAGGCGGAGGGCTCCTTCTCCCTCAAGAGGCGGGGAAGGCCGGGGTCCCACAGCCTGACCCCCCGGCCGCCGGTCAAGACCGCCCTGCCCGTCAGCCGCGTCTTCCCCCGGCGGCAGCAGGCGTGGAGCCACCCGCGTCCCCAGAGCGTCTCCGGGAAGGAGTCAGCCACCCAGCGGCTCAGCAGCCGGGTCTACGACGAGAGCAAGGAGGACCTCTACTTCGAGCAGTGCTTCCAGAAGATCAGCAAGCTCGGTCATGGCTCCTTCGGGGAGGTGTTCAAGGTAGGTGCATCCTCCCCCTTGAGTGGCAGCGTACCCCCCGACCAGCAGAAACCACCTCTCAATGTCCGCCCTCTCGAACCCTTTCAGGATCCTGGGCGTTTCAGCGAGATGGCCCCTCATTCCCCGAAACTCCGGGAGAATACAGACCCAATTTACTCAGCCTCTTGTTGTCGGGTCCCAGGGACCGATCGTGTGATCCTTCACCGCACTGCCTCCCAACGCAAGGATACCCTCCCTTAAATATGGAGACCAGAACTGCGCACGGTGCTTCAGGTGTGGCCTCACCAAAACCCTGTAGGATCGTAGCAAGACTTCCTTATTCTTGTGCTCCAATCCCCTTGCAATAAAGGACAACACCACCACCTGCGATCTGTCCGCAAGAATGACCCAGACCTCCCTGTCGCTTGCCATTTTAACACTCCACCCTGCTCTCGTGCCCACATGTCTGTCCTTGGCTTACTGCATTGTTCCAGTGACGCCCAACGCAAACTGGAGGAACAGCCCCTCATCTTCCGACTAGGCACCTTACAGCCTTCCGGACTGAATATTGAATTCAACAACTTTAGATCATGAACTCTCTCCTCCATCCCCACCCCCTTTCCGTTCCTTCCCCCTCCTTTTTGTTTTTTTCCAATAATTTATATAGATTTTTCTTTTCCCACCTATTTCCATTATTTTTAAATGTTTTACATCCATTGTTTTATCTCTACCTTTTAGTACTCCCCCACCCCCACTAGGGCTATCTGTACCTTCACCCCACCCCACCCCCACTAGGGCTGTATGTACCTTCACCCCACCCCACCCCCACTAGGGCTATCTGTACCTTCACCCCACCCCCACTAGGGCTATCTGTACCTTCACCCCCACCCCCACTAGGGCTATCTGTACCTTCACCCCACCCCACCCCCCCCACTAGGGCTATCTGTACCTTCACCCCACCCCACCCCCACGAGGGCTATCTGTACCTTCACCCCACCCCCACTAGGTCTATCTGTACCTTCACCCCCACCGCACCCCCCACTAGGGCTATCTGTACCTTCCCCCCACCCCACCCCCACTAGGGCTATCTGTACCTTCACCCCACCCCACCCCCACTAGAGCTATCTGTACCTTCACCCCCACCCCCACTAGGGCTATCTGTACCTTCACCCCCACCCCCACTAGGGCTATCTGTACCTTCATCCCACCCCCACTAGGACTATCTGTACCTTCCCCCCCACCCCACCCCCACTAGGACTATCTGTACCTTCACCCAACCCACCCCCACTAGGGCTATCTGTACCTTCCCCCCCACCCCACCCCCACTAGGGCTATCTGTACCTTCCCCCCCACCCCACCCCCACTAGGGCTATCTGTACCTTCCCCCCACCCCACCCCACCCCCACTAGGGCTATCTGTACCTTCACCCCACCCCACCCCCACTAGGACTATCTGTACCTTGCTCGTCCTGCTTTCTACCCTTAATTAGCACATTCCTTTAGATAATATCACCCCCTTCAACACCTCTTTGTCCTTTTGTCTGTGACAGCTTTTGGTTATCTCCACCTATCACTGGCCCCTATCCAGCTCTCCTGATCCACTCCCCCTGCCTTAAACCAGCTTATATTTCATCCCTTCTCTATTTTTAATTAGTTCTGTTGAAGAGTCATGTGGACTCGAAACATTAACTGTGTCCCTCTCCGCAGATGCTGCCAGACCTGCTGAGTTTTTCCAGCTATTTCTGTTTTTGTTTTGGATTTCCAGCATCCGCAGTTCCTGGCCTTTACCACCCTTTCCCTTCCCGATTTCTTGTGGTCCCTCCGTGCTAACTTCCTGCCTTCCTTGTACGGGCACACCCAAATCCCTCTGAACGTCAACATCTGCAAGAATCCCAACTTTTAAAAAAAAAAAAATTCTGCTTTTCTATTCTTACAACTGAAGTGAATAACTTCATCACATCCCTACGTTATACCTCATCTGCTATCTTCGTGCCCTCTCACTTAACCTGTCCGTAATTCTTTGTGTCCTCCACGCAGCTTACTTTCCCCCCCTAGCTTGCTATCATCAGCAAATTTTGATACATTACTGTTTGTCTCTCCATCCAAATCATTAACGTAGGTTGTAAATAGCTGAGACTCTGGCACTGAACCTTGCGGCACTCTTCAAAGAGGCGGTAGAGGGTCTGCAAAGGGGTATAGACAAATTAAGACCGTAGGATGTAGGAGCAGATGTAGGCCATTCGACCCATCGAGTCTGCTCCGCCATTCAATGAGATCATGGCTGATCTGATAATCCTCAACTCCACTTTCCTGCCCTTTCCCCATAACCCTCGATTTCCCTTCCTGATTAAAAATCTGTCTATCCCAGTCTTGAATATACCAACGACCCAGCCTCTACATCCCTCTGCGCTAAAGAATTCCATAGATTCACTACCCTCTGAGAGAAGAAATTCTTCCTCACTTCTGTTTTTACTCTGAGATTATGCCCTCTGGTCCCAGACTCTCCCACAAGGGGAAACAACCTCTCAACATCTACCGAGTCAAGCCCCCTAAGGATCTTACATGTTTCAATAAGGTCGCCTCTCATTCCTCTAAACTCCAATGAGTACAGGCCCAACCTACTCAACCTCTCCTCATAAGAAAATCCCTCCATCCCCAGAATCAACCTAGTGAGCCTTCTCTGGACTGCCTCCAATGCCAGTATTTCTTCCCTAAGATCAGGGGACCGAGAGGATTCCAGTACAGGAACAGGGATGTCTTGCTGCAATTATACAGGGACTTGGTGAGACCACACCTGGAATATTGTGCGCAGTTTTGGTCTCCTTATCTGAGGAAGGATGTTCTTGCTATAGAGGGAGTGCAGCGAAGGTTTACCAGACTGATTCCTGGCATGGCGGGACTGACATATGTGGAGAGATTGAGTCGGTTAGGATTATATTGGCCGGGTGGTTAACAGTGAGGTTGTGTCTTGGGCGACAGGAAGATATAGACGGGATGGTCAAATGGGCAGATGGAATTTAATCCTGAAAAGTGTGAGGTGATACACTTTGGAAGGAGTAATTTGACAAAGAAGTATTCAATGAACGGCATGGCACTAGGAAGTTCTGAGGAACAAAGGGACCTTGGCGTGTGTGTGTCCATAGATCTCTGAAGGCGGAGGGGCGTGTTAGTGGGGTGGTGAAAAAGGCATATAGGACACTTGCCTTTATCAATCGAGGCATAGGTAACAAAAGTAGGGAGGTCATGTTGGGAGTTGTATAGACCCTTGGTGAGGCCACAGCTGGAGTACTGTGTGCAGTTCTGGACCCCACATTATAGGAAGGATGTGGTTGCACTGGAGGGGGTGCAGAGGTGATTCACCAGGATGTTGCCTGGGATGAAACATTTAAGTTACGAAGAGAGGTTTGGATAGACTTGGGTTGTTTTCGTTGGAGCAGAGAAGACTGAGGGGCGACCCTGATCGAGGTGGACAAGATTATGAGGGGCATGGACAGGGTGGATGGGGTGCAGCTGTTCCCCTTAGTTAAAGGGTCAGTCACGAGGTGGGTATAAGTTCAAGTTGAGGGGGCAGGAGGTTTAGGGGGGGGATTTGAGGGGAACATTTTTTACCCAGAGGGTGGTGAGGGTCTGGAATGCACTGCTTGGGAGGGTGGTGGAGGTGGGTTAGCCTCACATCCTTTAAAAAGTACCTGGGTGAGCACTGGGCACCTCATAACATTGAAGGCGATGGGGGCCGAGTGCTGGTCGATGGGATTAGGGAGGTAGGTCAGGTGTTTCTCACGTGTCGGTGCAGACTCGATGGGCCGAAGGGCCTCTTCTGCACTCTGTGATTCTATATTCGCTGGAGTTCAGAAGAATGAAGGGGGGGTGGGGATGGGATCTGATAGAAACCTGTAAAATTCTAACAGGACTAGACAGGATAGATGCAGGAAGGATGTTCCCGATGGTGGGTGGGGGGAGTCCAGAACCAGGGGGTCAGAGTCTGAGGATATGGGGTAGACAATTTAGGACTGAGATGAGGAGAAATTCCTTCACCCAGAGAGTGATGAGCCTGTGGAATTCGCTACCACAGAAAACAGTTGAGGCTAAAACACTGTGTGTTTTCAAGAAGGGGTTCGATATAGCTCTTGGGGAGAAAGGGATCAAAGGGTATGGGGAGAAAGGGGGAGCAGGGCTTTTGAGTTGGATGATCAGCCATGATCATAATGAATGGTGGAGCAGGGCTCGAAGGGCTGAATGGCCTACTTCTAGTTTCTATGTTTCTATTGTTCTCAGTATTCTAGGTGTGGTCTAACTGGTGCCTTGTATAGTTTTAGCAAGACTTTGTACCCCATTCCCTTTGAAGTGAAGGCTGACATTCCTGTGAGTCAGCAAGCATTTGTTTGGAGGACAATGAGGGAAAATATGAGGGTTGTCCACATTTTCAGGACGAATACAAAAGCAGGAATATTGAAAAGGAGAGAGACTGCAGGACTCCCTGGTACCAGTGCGATCAGGGTGCCCTGGCGGGAGGGAGTGAATGTTTGTGGATGGGGTGCCGATTGAGCGGGGGGCTGCTTTGTCCTGGACGGTGTCGAGCTTCTTGAGTGTTGTGGGAGCTGCACTCATCCAGGCAAGTGGGGAGTATCCCATCTCGCTCCTGACTGGTGCCTTGTAGATGGTGGACAGGCTTTGGGGGAGTCAGGAGGTGAGTTACTCTCCGCAGGATTCCCAGCCTCTGACCTGCTCTTGTAGCCACAGTATTTATATGGCTGGTCCAGTTCAGTTTCTGGTCAATGGTAGCCCCCAGGATGTTGATAGTGGGGGATTCAGTGAGGGTGATGCCATTGAATGTCAAGGGGGCGATGGTTGGATTCTCTCTTGTTGGAGATGGTCATTGCCTGGCACTTGTGTGGTGTGAATGTTACTTACCACTTGTCAGCCCTGAGCCTGGATATTGTCCGGGTCTTGCTGCATTTGGACATGGACTGCTTCAATATCTGAGGAGTCGCGAATGGTGCTGGACGCAGAATTGACAGAATTTGTTTTTATTCGTTCAAGGGATATGGCTGTCGCTGGCTGGGCCAGCATTTATTCCACGTCCCTAATTGCCCCTTGAGAAGGTGGTGGGTGAGCCGCCTTCTTGAACCACTGCTGTCCCCATGTGGTGTAGGTACACCCACGGCGCTGTTAGGGAGGGAGTTCCAGGATTTTGTCCCATGTAGTGTAGGTGCACCCATGGCGCTGTTAGGGAGGGAGTTCCAGGATTTTGTCCCATGTGGTGTAGGTACACCCACAGCGCTGTTAGGGAGGGAGTTCCAGGATTTTGACCCAGCGACAGTGAAGGAACGGCTGATATATTTCCATGTTGGGATGGAGAGGGGCTCAGAGGGGAACTTCCAGGTGGTGGTGTTCCCCATGTGTCTGCTGCCCTCGTCCTTCTAGACGGTAGAGGAGGTGGATTTGGGCAGCGCAGTCGAAGGAGCCTTGGTGAGTTGCTGCTGTGCATCTTGTGGATGGTACACACACTGCTGCTACTGTGCGTCGGTGGTGGAGGGAGTGAATGTTTGTGGATGGGGTGCCGATCGAGCGGGGGCTGCTTTGTCCTGGACGGTGTCGAGCTTCTTGAGTGTTGTGGGAGCTGCACTCATCCAGACAAGTGGGGAGTGTCCCATCACACTCCTGACTGGTGCCTTGTAGATGGTGGACAGGCTTTGGGGGAGTCAGGAGGTGAGTTACTCTCCGCAGGATTCCCAGCCTCTGACCTGCTCTTGTAGCCACAGTATTTATATGGGAGGCGATGGCGCATGGGTATTGCCCTTGGACTAGTATTCCGTAGACCCAGGGTAATACTCAGGGGACCAGGGTTCGAATCCTGCTACAGCAGATGGTGGAATTTCAATTCAATTATATAAAAAAATCTGGAATGAAAAGACTATGAAACCAGTGCATCGTAATAATCCCATCTGGTTCACTAATGTCCTTTAGGGAAGGAAATCTCACCTGGTCTGGCCTGGAGACTCCAGGTTGACTCTTCAACGCCCCCTGAACAAGGGATGAAATCAGTGCTGGCCTAGCCCACATCCAATGATTTAATAAAATAGTATTTATATGGCTGGTCCCATTTCAGTTTCAGGTCAATGGTAACCCCCCAGAATGTTGATAGTGGGGGATTCAGTGATGGTGATGCCATTGAATGTCAAGGGGGTGATGGTTGGATTCTCTCTTGTTGGAGATGGTCATTGCCTGGCACTTGTGTGGCGCAGATGTTACTTGCCACCTGTCCGGCAGGGCTGCGCCGGGACCGGGACCGGCAGGCTTGCGCCGGGACCGGGGCCGGCAGGCTTGCGCCGGGACCGGGGCCGGCAGGCTTGCGCCGGGACCGGGGCCGGCAGGCTTGCGCCGGGACCGGGGCCGGCAGGCTTGCGCCGGGACCGGGGCCGGCAGGCTTGCGCCGGGACCGGGCCCGGCAGGGTTGCGCCGGGACCGGGCCCGGCAGGGTTGCGCCGGGACCGGGCCCGGCAGGGTTGCGCCGGGACCGGGGCCGGCAGGGTTGCGCCGGGACCGGGGCCGGCAGGGTTGCGCCGGGACCGGGGCCGGCAGGGTTGCGCCGGGACCGGGGCCGGCAGGGTTGCGCCGGGACCGGGGCCGGCAGGGTTGCGCCGGGACCGGGGCCGGCAGGGTTGCGCCGGGACCGGGGCCGGCAGGGTTGCGCCGGGACCGGGGCCGGCAGGGTTGCGCCGGGACCGGGACCGGCAGGCTTGCGCCGGGACCGGGACCGGCAGGCTTGCGCCGGGACCGGGACCGGCAGGCTTGCGCCGGGACCGGCAGGCTTGCGCCGGGACCGGCAGGCTTGCGCCGGGACCGGCAGGCTTGTGGTGGGACCGGGACCGGCAGGCTTGCGCGGGGACCGGGACCGGCAGGCTTGCGCCGGGGCCGACCGAGATACGGCGGGACCGGGGCCGACCGAGATACGGCGGGACCGGGGCCGACCGAGATACGGCGGGACCGGGGCCGACCGAGATACGGCGGGACCGGGGCCGACCGAGATACGGCGGGACCGGGGCCGGCCGAGATACGGCGGGACCGGGGCCGGCCGAGATACGGCGGGACCGGGGCCGGCTGAGTTACGGCGGGACCGGGGCTGACAGAATTGAGGTGCCCGGCACCCGTGCTCACTCTGCCCTTTTCCTCTCGGGTGCCCGCCACCCCCTTGCAGGTCAGGAGCAAGGAAGACGGGAAACTGTACGCCGTCAAGCGCTCGATGGAGCTCTTCCGCGGCGAGTCGGACCGCTCGCGCAAGCTGGAGGAGGCGCAGAAACACGAGCGGCTGGGGGCCCACGCCAACCTGGTGGGCTTCGTGCGGGCCTGGGAGGAGGGGCGGCGCCTCTACATCCAGACGGAGCTGTGCGACGCCAGCCTGCAGCAGTACGCCGAGGGGCGGTGCCCGCTGCCCGAGCGGCGGGTCTGGGCCTTCCTGGCCGACCTCGCCGCCGCCCTCAAGCACCTCCACGACCGGGGCCTGGCCCACATGGACGTCAAGCCGGCCAACGTCTTCGTGGCCGGGGGCCGCCTCTGCAAGCTGGGCGACTTCGGGCTCCTGCTCGAGCTGGAGGGCGGGGACCTCAGCGAAGCCCAGGAGGGGGACCCCAAGTACATGGCGCCCGAACTGCTGGACGGCGTCTACAGCAAGGCGGCCGACGTCTTCAGGTACCGGGTGTCACCGCGCGTTAGATACACTGTCCTTTCCCCCTCTGGGACCGGGTGTCACAGTGCGTTAGATACACTGTCCTTTCCCCCTCTGGGAGCGGGTGTCACAGTGCATTAGATACACTGTCCTTTCCCCCTCTGGGACCGGGTGTCACAGTGTGTTAGATATACTGTCCTTTCCTCCTCTGGGACCGGGTGTCACAGTGCGTTAGATACACTGTCCTTTCCCCCCTCTGGGACCGGGTGTCACAGTGCGTTAGATACACTGTCCTTTCCCCCTCTGGGACCGGGTGTCACAGTGCGTTAGATACACTGTCCTTTCCCCCTCTGGGACCAGGTGTCACGGTGCGTTAGATACACTGTCCTTTCCCCCTCTGGGACCAGGTGTCACAGTGCGTTAGATTCACTGTCCTTTCCCCCTCTGGGACTGGGTGTCACAGTGCGTTAGATACACTGTCGTTTCTTCCTCTGGGACCGGGTGTCACAGTGCGTTAGATACACTGTCCTTTCCCCCTCTGGGACCGGGTGTCACAGTGCGTTAGATACACTGTCCTTTCCCCCTCTGGGACCGGGTGTCACAGTGCGTTAGATACGCTGTCCTTTCCCACTCTGGGACTGGGTGTCACAGTGCATTAGATACACTGTCCTTTCCCCCTCTGGGACCGGGTGTCACAGTGCGTTAGATACACTGTCCTTTCCCCCTCTGGGACTGGGCGTCACAGTGCGTTAGATACACTGTCCTTTCCCCCTCTGGGACCGGGTGTCACAGTGTGTTAGATACACTGTCCTTTCCCCCTCTGGGACCGGGTGTCACAGTGCGTTAGATACACTGTCCTTTCCCCCTCTGGGACCGGGTGTCACAGTGCGTTAGATACACTGTCCTTTCCCCCTCTGGGACCGGGTGTCACGGTGCGTTAGATACACTGTCCTTTCCCCCTCTGGGACCGGGTGTCACAGTGCGTTAGATACACTGTCCTTTCCCCCTCTGGGACCGGGTGTCACAGTGCGTTAGATACACTGTCCTTTCCCCCTCTGGGACCGGGTGTCACAGTGCGTTAGATACGCTGTCCTTTCCCCCTCTGGGACCGGGTGTCACAGTGCGTTAGATACACTGTTGTTTCCCCCCTGTGTTATGCTGTTTTTTACCAGGCTTGGTGCAATATTGGAACATTTTGTCTCTTTCCCTCTGGCACAGTTTGGGAATGACCATCCTGGACATCAGCTGTAACCTGGAGCTCCCTCGGAGTGGGGACGGTTGGCAGAAACTCCGTCAGGGTTACCTGCCCCAGGAGTTTGTTTCAGGTAAGGGTTTGCCGAGGGGTTGACAGCAGTCTGGCATAGCCCGATCTCACTCAGCCTCGGATTGAGGGGAGACAGTGGTGTCATGGTATCGTGACGGTACCAGCATTCCAGAGGCCCAGGGCTTTTGACTGGGTTCGAATCCAACCACACCAGATGGTGGAATTTGAATGCACTATTAACCTGGAATTAAAATGGTTAATTGTCGTAATATCCCTTCTGGCTCGCTCATGTCCTCACATATGACTCCAGACCTGCAGCAATGTGGTTAACCCTTTACTGCCCCACTGAACGAGGGCAATCAGGCATGGGCAATAAATGCTACCCTAACAGGTTTTTAAAAAAAAGAGAGACAGATATTAATATGCACACGCACACACACACACACACACACACTCTCTCTCTCTCTCTCTCTCACACACACACGCACACGCACACACACACACTCTCTCTCTCTCGCACACGCACACGCGCACACACACACTCTCTCTCTCTCTCTCTCACACACACGCACACACACACACACACACACACACACGCACACACACACACACCTCACAGCTCTCTCGCACCTGCACACGCACACACACTCACCCACCCACTCACGCAGATTCACACACGCAGATTCACACAGATGCTGTCTCACTCACAGTCACCTACTCTCGTGTGCACACTCACTCTCACACTTGCCTATGGACCCACTCTCTCACATGTGCGCGCACACTCTCGCACTGACACACACACACACTCTCGCACTGATACACACACACACACTCTCGCACTGACACACACACACTCTCGCACTGACACACACACACACTCTCGCACTGACACACACACACTCTCGCACTGACACACACACACTCTCGCACTGACACACACACACACTCTCGCACTGACACACGCACGCACTCTCGCACTGACACACGCACGCACTCTCGCACTGACACACGCACGCACTCTCGCACTGACACACGCACTCTGGCACTGACACACGCACGCACTCTGGCACTGACAGACGCACGCACTCTCGCACTGACACACGCACGCACTCTCGCACTGACACACGCACACACTCTCGCACTGACACACACACACACTCTCGCACTGACACACACACGCACTCTCGCACTGACACACGCACTCTCGCACTGACACACGCACGCACTCTCGCACTGACACACGCACGCACTCTCGCACTGACACACGCACTCTCGCACTGACACACGCACTCTCGCACTGACGCACGCACTCTCGCACTGACACACACTCTCGCACTGACACACACTCTCGCACTGACACACGCACGCACTCTCGCACTGACACACACACACACTCTCGCACTGACACACGCACGCACTCTCGCACTGACACACACACACACTCTCGCACTGACACACACACGCACTCTCGCACTGACACACGCACGCACTCTGGCACTGACACACGCACGCACTCTGGCACTGACACACTCACGCACTCTGGCACTGACACACGCACGCACTCTGGCACTGACACACACACACTCTGGCACTGACACACACACACTCTGGCACTGACACACGCACGCACTCTCGCACTGACACACGCACGCACTCTCGCACTGACACACGCACGCACTCTCGCACTGACACACGCACGCACTCTCGCACTGACACACGCACGCACTCTCGCACTGACATACGCACGCACTTTCGCACTGACACACGCACGCACTCTCGCACTGACACACGCACGCACTCTCGCACTGACACACGCACGCACTCTCGCACTGACACACTCACGCACTCTCACACTGACACACGCACGCACTCTCACACTGACACACGCACACACTCTGGCACTGACACACACACACACACTCTCGCACTGACACACGCACGCACTCTCGCACTGACACACACACACACTCTCGCACTGACACACACGCACGCACTCTCGCACTGACACACGCACGCACTCTCGCACTGACACACGCACGCACTCTCGCACTGACACACGCACGCACTCTCGCACTGACACACGCACGCACTCTCGCACTGACACGCACGCACTCTCGCACTGACACACTCACGCACTCTCGCACTGACACACGCACGCACTCTGGCACTGACACACACACACTCTGGCACTGACACACACACACACTCTGGCACTGACACACGCACGCACTCTCGCACTGACACACGCACGCACTCTCGCACTGACACACTCACGCACTCTCACACTGACACACGCACACACTCTCGCACTGACACACACACACACACACTCTGGCACTGACACACGCACGCACTCTCGCACTGACACACGCACGCACTCTCGCACTGACACACTCACACACTCTCGCACTGACACACGCACGCACTCTCGCACTGACACACTCACGCACTCTCACACTGACACACGCACGCACTCTCACACTGACACACGCACGCACTCTCGCACTGACACACACACACACTCTCGCACTGACACACACGCACGCACTCTCGCACTGACACGCACGCACTCTCGCACTGACACACGCACGCACTCTCGCACTGACACACGCACGCACTCTCGCACTGACACACGCACGCACTCTCGCACTGACACACGCACGCACTCTCGCACTGACACACGCACGCGCTCTCGCACTGACACGCACTCTCGCACTGACACACACTCTCGCACTGACACACACTCTCGCACTGACACACACACGCACTCGCACTGACACACACACGCACTCTCGCACTGACACACACACGCACTCTCGCACTGACACACACACGCAGTCTCGCACTGACACACACACGCAGTCTCGCACTGACACACACGCACTCTCGCACTGACACACACACGCAGTCTCGCACTGACACACGCACGCACTCTCGCACTGACACGCGCACGCACTCTCGCACTGACACACGCACGCACTCTCGCACTGACACACGCACGCACTCTCGCACTGACACACGCACGCACACTCTCGCACTGACACACGCACGCACTCTCGCACTGACACACGCACGCACTCTCGCACTGACACACGCACGCACTCTCGCACTGACACACGCACGCACTCTCGCACTGACACACGCACGCACTCTCGCACTGACACACGCACGCACTCTCGCACTGACACACGCACGCACTCTCGCACTGACACACGCACGCACTCTCGCACTGACACACGCACTTTCAGTCAGTCACACGCACACTATCTCACATAATCTCACACTTTGACATCACACATACACACACGCACACACACACACTCAACCCCTCATCCTGTGAAGGTGAGAGAGGGATGGTGAGTGAGGGCATTGCGAGGGAGGGAGAGGGATGGTGAGTGAGGGTGGGTGAAGATGGTGAGGGAGGGTGAGGGGATGTCGAGTGAGTGCATTGTGAGGGAGGGTGAGGGGATTGTGAGGGAGGGTATAGTGAGGGAGGGAGAGGGATGGTGAGTGAGGGTGGGTGAAGATGGTGAGGGAGGGTGAGGGGATGTCGAGTGAGTGCATTGTGAGGGAGGGTGAGGGGATTGTGAGGGAGGGTATAGTGAGGAAGAGAGAGGGATGGTGAGTGAGGTGATTGTAAGGGAGGGTGGGGAGATGCTGAATGAGGCGATTGTGAGGAGGGTAGGGGATGTTGAGTGAGTCGATTATGAGGGAGGGTGCGGTTGAGTGAGGGAATTGTGAGGGGAGGTTGAGTGGATTGCGAGGGGAGGTTGAGTGTGTGGATTGCGAGGGGAGGTTGAGTGAGTGGATTGCGAGGGGAGGTTGAGTGAGTGGATTGCGAGGGGAGGTTGAGTGAGTGGATTGCGAGGGGAGGTTGAGTGAGTGGATTGCGAGGGGAGGTTGAGTGAGTGGATTGCGAGGGGAGGTTGAGTGAGTGGATTGCGAGGGGAGGTTGAGTGAGTGGATTGCGAGGGGAGGTTGAGTGAGTGGATTGCGAGGGGAGGTTGAGTGAGTGGATTGCGAGGGGAGGTTGAGTGAGTGGATTGCGAGGGGAGGTTGAGTGAGTGGATTGCGAGGGGAGGTTGAGTGAGTGGATTGCGAGGGGAGGTTGAGTGAGTGGATTGCGAGGGGAGGTTGAGTGAGTGGATTGCGAGGGGAGGTTGAGTGAGTGGATTGCGAGGGGAGGTTGAGTGAGTGGATTGCGAGGGGAGGTTGAGTGAGTGGATTGCGAGGGGAGGTTGAGTGAGTGGATTGCGAGGGGAGGTTGAGTGAGTGGATTGCGAGGGGAGGTTGAGTGAGTGGATTGCGAGGGGAGGTTGAGTGAGTGGATTGCGAGGGGAGGTTGAGTGAGTGGATTGCGAGGGGAGGTTGAGTGAGTGGATTGCGAGGGGAGGTTGAGTGAGTGGATTGCGAGGGGAGGTTGAGTGAGTGGATTGCGAGGGGAGGTTGAGTGAGTGGATTGCGAGGGGAGGTTGAGTGAGTGGATTGCGAGGGGAGGTTGAGTGAGTGGATTGCGAGGGGAGGTTGAGTGAGTGGATTGCGAGGGGAGGTTGAGTGAGTGGATTGCGAGGGGAGGTTGAGTGAGTGGATTGCGAGGGGAGGTTGAGTGAGTGGATTGCGAGGGGAGGTTGAGTGAGTGGATTGCGAGGGGAGGTTGAGTGAGTGGATTGCGAGGGGAGGTTGAGTGAGTGGATTGCGAGGGGAGGTTGAGTGAGTGGATTGCGAGGGGAGGTTGAGTGAGTGGATTGCGAGGGGAGGTTGAGTGAGTGGATTGCGAGGGGAGGTTGAGTGAGTGGATTGCGAGGGGAGGTTGAGTGAGTGGATTGCGAGGGGAGGTTGAGTGAGTGGATTGCGAGGGGAGGTTGAGTGAGTGGATTGCGAGGGGAGGTTGAGTGAGTGGATTGCGAGGGGAGGTTGAGTGAGTGGATTGCGAGGGGAGGTTGAGTGAGTGGATTGCGAGGGGAGGTTGAGTGAGTGGATTGCGAGGGGAGGTTGAGTGAGTGGATTGCGAGGGGAGGTTGAGTGAGTGGATTGCGAGGGGAGGTTGAGTGAGTGGATTGCGAGGGGAGGTTGAGTGAGTGGATTGCGAGGGGAGGTTGAGTGAGTGGATTGCGAGGGGAGGTTGAGTGAGTGGATTGCGAGGGGAGGTTGAGTGAGTGGATTGCGAGGGGAGGTTGAGTGAGTGGATTGCGAGGGGAGGTTGAGTGAGTGGATTGCGAGGGGAGGTTGAGTGAGTGGATTGCGAGGGGAGGTTGAGTGAGTGGATTGCGAGGGGAGGTTGAGTGAGTGGATTGCGAGGGGAGGTTGAGTGAGTGGATTGCGAGGGGAGGTTGAGTGAGTGGATTGCGAGGGGAGGTTGAGTGAGTGGATTGCGAGGGAAGGTTGAGTGAGTGGATTGCGAGGGGAGGTTGAGTGAGTGGATTGCGAGGGGAGGTTGAGTGAGTGGATTGCGAGGGGAGGTTGAGTGAGTGGATTGCGAGGGGAGGTTGAGTGAGTGGATTGCGAGGGGAGGTTGAGTGAGTGGATTGCGAGGGGAGGTTGAGTGAGTGGATTGCGAGGGGAGGTTGAGTGAGTGGATTGCGAGGGGAGGTTGAGTGAGTGGATTGCGAGGGGAGGTTGAGTGAGTGGATTGCGAGGGGAGGTTGAGTGAGTGGATTGCGAGGGGAGGTTGAGCGAGTGGATTGCGAGGGGAGGTTGAGCGAGTGGATTGCGAGGGGAGGTTGAGCGAGTGGATTGCGAGGGGAGGTTGAGCGAGTGGATTGCGAGGGGAGGTTGAGCGAGTGGATTGCGAGGGGAGGTTGAGCGAGTGGATTGCGAGGGGAGGTTGAGCGAGTGGATTGCGAGGGGAGGTTGAGCGAGTGGATTGCGAGGGGAGGTTGAGCGAGGGGATTGCGAGGGGAGGTTGAGCGAGGGGAGGTCGAGCGAGGGGGATTGCGGGGGGAGGTCGAGCGAGGGGAGGTTGAGCGAGGGGATTGCGGGGGGAGGTCGAGCGAGGGGATTGCGGGGGGAGGTTGAGCGAGTGGATTGCGAGGGGAGGTTGAGCGAGTGGATTGCGAGGGGAGGTTGAGCGAGGGGATTGCGAGGGGAGGTTGAGCGAGGGGAGGTCGAGCGAGGGGGATTGCGGGGGGAGGTCGAGCGAGGGGAGGTTGAGCGAGGGGATTGCGGGGGGAGGTCGAGCGAGGGGATTGCGGGGGGAGGTCGAGCGAGGGGAGGTTGAGCGAGGGGATTGCGGGGGGAGGTCGAGCGAGGGGATTGCGGGGGGAGGTTGAGCGAGTGGATTGCGAGGGGAGGTTGAGCGAGTGGATTGCGAGGGGAGGTTGAGCGAGGGGATTGCGAGGGGAGGTTGAGCGAGGGGAGGTCGAGCGAGGGGGATTGCGGGGGGAGGTCGAGCGAGGGGAGGTTGAGCGAGGGGATTGCGGGGGGAGGTCGAGCGAGGGGATTGCGGGGGGAGGTCGAGCGAGGGGAGGTTGAGCGAGGGGATTGCGGGGGGAGGTCGAGCGAGGGGAGGTTGAGCGAGGGGATTGCGGGGGGAGGTCGAGCGAGGGGATTGCGGGGGGAGGTCGAGCGAGGGGAGGTTGAGCGAGGGGATTGCGGGGCGAGGTTGAGCGAGGGGATTGCGAGGGGAGGTTGAGTGAGTGGATTGCGAGGGGAGGTTGAGTGAGTGGATTGCGAGGGGAGGTTGAGCGAGTGGATTGCGAGGGGAGGTTGAGCGAGGGGAGGTTGAGCGAGGGGAGGT
>JANJGN010003151.1:22500-50324 GCA_026770705.1 Isurus oxyrinchus
TTTACTCTGTATCTAACCCCGTGCTGTAAAGGTCCTGGGAGTGTTTGATGGGGACAGTGTAGAGGGAGCTTTACTCTGTATCTAACCCCGTGCTGTACCTGTCCTGGGAGTGTTTGATGGGGACGGTGTAGAGGGAGCTTTATTCTGTATCTAACCCCGTGCTGTACCTGTCTTGGTCTGAGTGTCCCATAATGTTAAGGAATCCTGTTTTCATTTCCTTGCTAGTGTTTTACTGTCGCCTGTGAATGTCTCATCACGACCATCGATGGGAAGTACATCAACCCCACGACATGCGTCCACTGACGAAAATCCCAGCCTCCGAAGGTGAAATTAGTCAAGTGATTTGCAAAATAAAACACCCGGGAGTGAGATACAGACTGGAATCTAATCGAGGGGTTCGGTGTGGTTTATATATAGAATAGCAGATACCTGGGAGTGAGTTGCGGACTTGAATCTAATCGGCGAGATTAGGGGTGGTATATACATTGCATAACAGATACTCGGGAGTGAGTTGCAGACTGGAATCTAATCGAGGGGTTCGGGGTGTTTTATATGTAGAATAACAGATACACGGGAGTGAGTTACAGACTGGAATCTAATCGAAGGGTTCAGGGGTTTTATATATAAAATAACAGGTATCCGGGAGTGAGTTACTGACTGGAATTTAATTGATTGGTTTGGGGGTGTTTATATATAGAATAACAGATATCCGGGAGTGAGATTCAGACTGGAATCTAATCAAGGTGTTCGGGGTGGTTTATATATTGACTAATAGATACCCGGAAGTGAGTTACAGACTGGAATCTAATCGAGGGGTTCAGGGTGGTTTATATATAGAATAACAGATACCTGGGAGTGAGTAACAGATTGGAATATAATCAAGGGGTTCGGGGTGGTTTATATATAGAATAACAGATACCCGGGAGTGAGTTACAGACTGGAATCTAATTGAAGGGGTCGGGGTAGTTTATATATAGAATAACAGATACCCGGGAGTGAGTTACAGACTGGAATCTAATCAAGGGGTTTACAGTGGTTTATATATAGAATAACAGATACGCGGGAGCGAGTTACAGACTGGAATCTAATCAAGGGGTTCACAGTGGTTTATATATAGAATAACAGATATCCGGGAATGAGTTACAGATTGGTATCTAATTGTGGGGTTCGGGGTGGTTTATGAATAGAATAACTGATACCCGGGAGTGAGTTACAGACTGGAATCTAATCAAGGGGATCTTGGTGATTTATATATAGCATAACAGATACCCGGGAGTGAGTTACAGACTGGAATCTAATCGAATTGTTCGGGGGGTTTATATATAGAATAACAGATATCCGGGAGTGAGTTACAGACTGGAATCTAATCAAGGGGCTCACAGTGGTTTATATATAGAATAACAGATATCCGGGAGTGAGTTACTGACTGGAATTTAATCGATTGGTTTGGGGGCGTTTATATACAGAATAACAGACACCCGGGAGTGAGATTCAGACTGCAATCTAATCAAGGTATTCGGGGTGGTTTACATATTGAATAATAGATACCCGGAAGTGAGTTACAGACTGGAATCTAATCGAGGGGTTCAGGGTGGTTTATATATAGAATAACAGATACCCGGGAGTGAGTTACAGACTGGAATATAATCGAGTGCATTGGAGGTGGTTTATATATAGAATAACAGATACCCCGGAGTGAGTTACAGACTGGAATCTAATCGAGGGGTTCGTGGGGTTGATACATAGAATAACAGATACCCGGGGGTGAGTAACAGACTGGGATCTAATCGATGCGTTCAGGGGCTTTATATATAGAATAACAGATACCCGGGAGTGAGTTACAGACTGGAGTCGAAGCGACGGGTTCGTGGTGTTTATACGTAGAATTACAGATTCCCGGGAGTGAGTTACTGATTGTAATCTAATGGATGGATTCGGGGTGGTTTACATATAGAATAACAGATACCCGGGGGTGAGTTACAGACTGCAAACTAATCGAGGGGTTCGGGGGGTTGATACATAGAATAGCAGATACCCGGGAGTGAGTTATAGACTGGGATCTAATCGAGGAGTTCAGGGGGTTTATATATAGAATAACAGATAACCGGGAGTGAGTTACAGACTGGAATCTAATCGAATGGTTCGGGGTGTTTACATATAGAATATCAGGCACACGGGAGTGAGTTACAGACTGGAATCTGATTAAAGGGTTTGGGTGGGCTATATACAGAATAACAGATACACAGAAGTGAGTTACAGACTGGAATATAATCGAGGAGTTCGGGGTCGTTAATGTATAGAATAACAGATACCCGGGAGTGAGTTACAGACTGGAATCTAATCAAGGGGTTCGGGGTGACTAATATATAGGATAATAGATACCTGGGAGTTTGTTACAGACTGGAATCTAAGCGAATGGTTCGGGGTGTTTACGTATAGAATATCAGGCACACGGGAGTGAGTTACAGACTGTAATCTAATTGAGGGGTTCGGGATGGTTTATGTATAGAATAACAGATACCCGGGAGTGAGTTACTGACAGGAATCTAATCGAGGGTTCAGGGTGGTTTATATATAGAATCACAGTTACCCGGGTGTGAGTTACAGACTGGAGTCTAAGCGACGGGTTCGTGGGGTTTATACGTAGAATTACAGATTCCCGGGAGTGAGTTACTGATTGTAATCTAATGGATGGATTCGGGGTGGTTTACATATAGAATAACAGATACCCGGGGGTGAGTTACAGACTGGAAACTAATCGAGGGGTTCGGGGGGTTGATACATAGAATAGCAGATACCCGGGAGTGAGTTATAGACTGGGATCTAATCGAGGAGTTCAGGGGGTTTATATATAGAATAACAGATACCCGGGAGTGAGTTACAGACTGGGATCTAATCGAGGAGTTCAGGGGGTTTATATATAGAATAACAGATAACCGGGAGTGAGTTACAGACTGGAATCTAATCGAGCGGTTCGGGATGGTTTATATTTCGAATAACAGATATCCGGGAGTGAGTTACAGACTGGGATCTAATCGAGGGGTTCGGGATGGTTTATATATAGTATAACAGATACCCGGGAGTGAGTAACAGACTGGGTTCTTATCGAGGAGTTCAGGGGGTTTATATATAGAATAACAGATACCCGGGAGTGAGTAACAGACTGGAATCTAATCGAGAGGTACGGGGTGGTTTGTATATAGTATAACAGATACCCGGGAGTGAGTAACAGACTGGGATCTAATCGAGGAGTTCAGGGGGTTTATATATTGAATAACAGATACCCTGGAGTGAGTTACAGACTGGAATCTAATTGAGGGGTTCGAGATGGTTTATATATAGAATAACAGATACCCTGGAGTGAGTTACAGACTGGAATCTAACAGAGGGGTTCGGGGTGGTTTATATTTCGAATCACAGATACCCGGGAGTGAGTAACAGACTGGGATCTAATCGAGGAGTTCAGGGGGTTTATATATTGAATAACAGATACCCTGGAGTGAGTTACAGACTGGAATCGAATCGAGGGGTTCGGGATGGTTTATATATAGAATAACAGATACCCTGGAGTGAGTTACAGACTGGAATCTAACAGAGGGGTTCGGGGAGGTTTATATTTCGAATCACAGATACCTGGGAGTGAGTTACAGACCGGAATCTTATTGAGGGGTTCGGGGTGGTTTTTTATATATTGAATTACAGATACCCGGGAGTGAGTTACAGACTGGAATCTGATTAAGGGGTTTGGGTGGGTTATATACAGAATAACAGATACCCAGAAGAGTGTTACAGACTGGAATCTAATCGAGGGGTACGGGGTTGTTTATGTATAGAATAACAGATATCTGGGAGTTAGTTACAGACTGGAATTTAATCGAGGGGTTCGGGATGGTTTATATATAGAATAACAGATACCTGGGAGTGAGTTACAGACTTGAATCTAATCGAGGGGTTCGGGATAGTTTATATACAGAATAACAGATACCCGGGAGTGAGTTACAGACTGGAATCTAATCGAGGGGTTCGTGTGGTTTATATACAGAATAACAGATACCCGGGAGTGAGTTACAGACTGGATTCTAATTGTGGGGCTCAGGGTGGTTTATATATAGAATAACAAATACGCGGGTGTGAGTTACAGACTGGAATCTAATCGAGGGGTTTCGGGGTGGTTTATATATAGAATAACAGATACCCGATAGTGAGTTACAGACTGTAATCTAATCGGTGGGTTTGGGGGTGCTTTATTTATAGAATAACAGATACCCGGGAGTGAGTTACAGACTGGGATCTGATCGAGGAGTTCAGGGGGTTTATATATAGAATAACAGATACCCGGGAGTGAGTTACAGACTGGAATCTAATCGAATGGTTCGGGGTGTTTACATATAGAATATCAGGCACACGGGAGTGAGTTACAGACTGGAATCTGATTAAAGGGTTTGGGTGGGCTATATACAGAATAACAGATACACAGAAGTGAGTTACAGACTGGAATATAATCGAGGAGTTCGGGGTCGTTACTGTATAGAATAACAGATACCCGGGAGTGAGTTACAGACTGGAATCTAATCAAGGGGTTCGGGGTGACTAATATATAGGATAATAGATACCTGGGAGTTTGTTACAGACTGGAATCTAAGCGAATGGTTCGGGGTGTTTACGTATAGAATATCAGGCACACGGGAGTGAGTTACAGACTGTAATCTAATTGAGGGGTTCGGGATGGTTTATGTATAGAATAACAGATACCCGGGAGTGAGTTACTGACAGGAATCTAATCGAGGGTTCAGGGTGGTTTATATATAGAATCACAGTTACCCGGGTGTGAGTTACAGACTGGAGTCTAAGCGACGGGTTCGTGGGGTTTATACGTAGAATTACAGATTCCCGGGAGTGAGTTACTGATTGTAATCCAATGGATGGATTCGGGGTGGTTTACATATAGAATAACAGATACCCAGGGGTGAGTTACAGACTGGAAACTAATCGAGGGGTTCGGGGGGTTGATACATAGAATAGCAGATACCCGGGAGTGAGTTATAGACTGGGATCTAATCGAGGAGTTCAGGGGGTTTATATATAGAATAACAGATACCCGGGAGTGAGTTACAGACTGGGATCTAATCGAGGAGTTCAGGGGGTTTATATATAGAATAACAGATACCCGGGAGTGAGTTACAGACTGGAATCTAATCGAGCGGTTCGGGATGGTTTATGTTTCGAATCACAGATACCCGGGAGTGAGTTACAGACTGGAATCTAATCGAGGGGTTCGGGTGGTTTATATACAGAATAACAGATACCCGGGAGTGAGTTACAGACTGGAATCTAATCGAGGGGTTCGTGTGGTTTATATACAGAATAAGAGATACCCGGGAGTGAGTTACAGACTGGATTCTAATTGTGGCGTTCAGGGTGGTTTATATATAGAATCACAGATACCTGGGAGTGAGTTACAGACAGGAATCTTATCGAGGGGTACGGGATGGTTTATATATAGTATAACAGATACCCGGGAGTGAGTTACAGACTGGGATCTAATCGAGGAGTTCAGGGGGTTTATATACAGAATAACAGATACCCGGGAGTGAGTTACAGACTGGAATGTAATCGAGCGGTTCAGGATGATTTATATATTGAATAACAGATACCCGGGAGTGATTAACAGACTGGGATCTAATCGAGGAGATCAGGGGGTTTATATATTGAATAACAGATACCCGGGAGTGAGTTACAGACTGGAATCTAACAGAGGGGTTCGGGGTGGTTTATATTTCGAATAACAGATACCCGGGAGTGAGTTACAGACTGGGATCTAATCGAGGGGTTCAGGATGGTTTATATATAGTATAACAGATACCCGGGAGTGAGTAACAGACTGGGTTCTTATCGAGGAGTTCAGGGGGTTTATATATAGAATAACAGATACCCGGGAGTGAGTAACAGACTGGAATCTAATCGAGAGGTACGGGGTTGTTTGTATATAGTATAACTGATACCCGGGAGTGAGTAACAGACTGGGATCTAATCGAGGAGTTCAGGGGGTTTATATATTGAATAACAGATACCCTGGAGTGAGTTACAGACTGGAATCTAACAGAGGGGTTCGGGGTGGTTTATATTTCGAATCACAGATACCTGGGAGTGAGTTACAGACTGGAATCTTATTGAGGGGTTCGGGGTGGTTTATATATAGAATTACAGATACCCGGGAGTGAGTTACAGACTGGAATCTGATTAAGGGGTTTGGGTGGGTTATATACAGAATAACAGATACCCAGAAGAGTGTTACAGACTGGAATCTAATCGAGGGGTACGGGGTTGTTTATGTATAGAATAACAGATATCTGGGAGTTAGTTACAGACTGGAATCTAATCGAGGGGTTCGGGATGGTTTATATATAGAATAACAGATACCTGGGAGTGAGTAACAGACTGGGATCTAATCGAGGGGTTCGAGATAGTTTATATACAGAATAACAGATACCCGGGAGTGAGTTACAGACTGCAATCTAATCGAGGGGTTCGTGTGGTTTATATATAGAATCACAGATACCTGGGAGTGAGTTACAGACAGGAATCTTATCGAGGGGTACGGGATGGTTTATATATAGCATAACAGATACCCGGGAGTTAGTTACAGACTGGAATGTAATCGAGGGGCTCATGGGGGTGATTTGTATATAGAATAACAGATACCCGGGAGTAAGTTACAGACTGGAATCTAATCGAGGGTTTCGGGGTGGTTTATATATAGAATAACAGATATCTGGGAGTTAGTTACAGACTGGAATTTAATCGAGGGGTTCGGGATGGTTTATATATAGAATAACAGATACCTGGGAGTGAGTTACAGACTTGAATCTAATCGAGGGGTTCGGGATAGTTTATATACAGAATAACAGATACCCGGGAGTGAGTTACAGACTGGAATCTAATCGAGGGGTTCGTGTGGTTTATATACAGAATAACAGATACCCAGGAGTGAGTTACAGACTGGATTCTAATTGTGGGGCTCAGGGTGGTTTATATATAGAATCACAGATACCCGGGAGTGAGTTACAGACAGGAATCTTATCGAGGGGTACGGGATGGTTTATATATAGTATAACAGTTACCCGGGAGTGAGTTACAGACTGGAATGTAATCGAGGGGCTCATGGGTTGATTTATATATAGAATATCTGATACCCGGGAGTAAGTTACAGACTGGAATCTAATTAAGGGGTTTGGGTGGTTTATATATAGAATAACAAATACGCGGGTGTGAGTTACAGACTGGAATCTAATCGAGGGGTTTTGGGGTGGTTTATATACAGAATAACAGATACCCGATAGTGAGTTACAGACTGTAATCTAATCGGTGGGTTTGGGGGTGCTTTATTTATAGAATAACAGATACCCGGGAGTGAGTTACAGACTGGAATCTAACAGAGGAGTTCGGGGTGGTTTATATTTCGAATCACAGATACCCAGGAGTGAGTTACAGCCAGAAATCTAATCGAGGGGTACGGGGTGGTTTATATATAGTATAACAGATACCCGGGAGTGAGTTACAGACTGGAATCTAATCGAGGGGTTCGGGAAGGTTTATATATAGAATAACAGATACCCGGGAGTGAGTTACAGGCTGGAATCTAATCGAAGGGTTCGAGTGGTTTATATATAGAATAACAGATTCCCGGGAGTGAGTTACAGACTGGAATCTAATCGAAGGGTTCGAGTGGTTTATATATAGAATAACAGATACCCGGGAGTGAGTTACAGACTGGAATCTAATTGAGGGGTTCGGGATGGTTTATATATAAAATAACAGATACCCGGGAGTGAGTTACAGACTGGAATCTAATTGAGGGGTTCGGGATGGTTTATATATAGAATAACAGATACCCGGGAGTTAGATACAGACTGGAATCTAATCAAGGCGTTCGGGGTGGTTTATATATCGAATAACAGATACTCGGGAGTGAGTTACAGACTGGAATCTAATCGAGGGGTTCAGGATGCTTTATGTATAGAAAAACAGATACCCAGCAGTGAGTTACAGACTGGAATGTAATCGAGGTGCTCATGGGGGTGATTTATATATAGAATAACTGATACCCGGGAGTAAGTTACAGACTGGAATCTAATTAAGGGGTTTGGGTGCTTTATATATAGGATAACAAATACGTGGGTGTGAGTTACAGACTGGAATCTAATCGAGGGGTTTCAGGGTGGTTTATATATAGACTTACAGATACCCGATAGTGAGTTACAGACTGTAATCTAATCAGTGGGTTTGGGGGTGCTTTATTTATAGAATAACAGATACCCGGGAGTGAGTTACAGACTGGGATCTGATCGAGGAGTTCAGGGGGTTTATATATAGAATAACAGATACCCGGGAGTGAGTTACAGACTGGGATCTAATCGAGGAGTTCAGGGGGTTTATATATGGAATAACAGATACCCGGGAGTGATTAACAGACTGGGATCTAATCGAGGAGTTCAGGGGGTTTATATATTGAATAACAGATACCCGGGAGTGAGTTAAAGACTGGAATCTAACAGAGGGGTTCGGGGTGGTTTATATTTCGAATAACAGATACCCGGGAGTGAGTTACAGACTGGAATCTAATCGAGGGGTACGGGGTGGTTTATATATAGTATAACAGATACCTGGGAGTGAGTTACAGGCTGGAATCTAATCGAGGGTTTTGGGATGGTTTATATATAGTATGACAGATACCCGGGAGTGAGTAACAGACTGGGATCTAATCGAGGAGTTCAGGGGGTTTATATATAGAATAACAGATACCCTGGAGTGAGTTACAGACTGGAATCTAATCGAGGGGTTTCGGGGTGGTTTATATATAGAATAACAGATACCCGATAGTGAGTTACAGACTGGAATCTAATCGAGGGGTTCGGGATAGTTTATATACAGAATAACAGATACCCGGGAGTGAGTTACAGACTGGAATCTAATCGAGGGGTTCGTGTGGTTTATATACAGAATAACAGATACCCAGGAGTGAGTTACAGACTGGATTCTAATTGTGGGGCTCAGGGTGGTTTATATATAGAATCACAGATACCCGGGAGTGAGTTACAGACAGGAATCTTATCGAGGGGTACGGGATGGTTTATATATAGTATAACAGTTACCCGGGAGTGAGTTACAGACTGGAATGTAATCGAGGGGCTCATGGGTTGATTTATATATAGAATATCTGATACCCGGGAGTAAGTTACAGACTGGAATCTAATTAAGGGGTTTGGGTGGTTTATATATAGAATAACAAATACGCGGGTGTGAGTTACAGACTGGAATCTAATCGAGGGGTTTTGGGGTGGTTTATATACAGAATAACAGATACCCGATAGTGAGTTACAGACTGTAATCTAATCGGTGGGTTTGGGGGTGCTTTATTTATAGAATAACAGATACCCGGGAGTGAGTTACAGACTGGAATCTAACAGAGGAGTTCGGGGTGGTTTATATTTCGAATCACAGATACCCAGGAGTGAGTTACAGCCAGAAATCTAATCGAGGGGTACGGGGTGGTTTATATATAGTATAACAGATACCCGGGAGTGAGTTACAGACTGGAATCTAATCGAGGGGTTCGGGAAGGTTTATATATAGAATAACAGATACCCGGGAGTGAGTTACAGGCTGGAATCTAATCGAAGGGTTCGAGTGGTTTATATATAGAATAACAGATTCCCGGGAGTGAGTTACAGACTGGAATCTAATCGAAGGGTTCGAGTGGTTTATATATAGAATAACAGATACCCGGAAGTGAGTTACAGACTGGAATCTAATTGAGGGGTTCGGGATGGTTTATATATAAAATAACAGATACCCGGGAGTGAGTTACAGACTGGAATCTAATTGAGGGGTTCGGGATGGTTTATATATAGAATAACAGATACCCGGGAGTTAGATACAGACTGGAATCTAATCAAGGCGTTCGGGGTGGTTTATATATCGAATAACAGATACTCGGGAGTGAGTTACAGACTGGAATCTAATCGAGGGGTTCAGGATGCTTTATGTATAGAAAAACAGATACCCAGCAGTGAGTTACAGACTGGAATGTAATCGAGGTGCTCATGGGGGTGATTTATATATAGAATAACTGATACCCGGGAGTAAGTTACAGACTGGAATCTAATTAAGGGGTTTGGGTGCTTTATATATAGGATAACAAATACGTGGGTGTGAGTTACAGACTGGAATCTAATCGAGGGGTTTCAGGGTGGTTTATATATAGACTTACAGATACCCGATAGTGAGTTACAGACTGTAATCTAATCAGTGGGTTTGGGGGTGCTTTATTTATAGAATAACAGATACCCGGGAGTGAGTTACAGACTGGGATCTGATCAAGGAGTTCAGGGGGTTTATATATAGAATAACAGATACCCGGGAGTGAGTTACAGACTGGGATCTAATCGAGGAGTTCAGGGGGTTTATATATGGAATAACAGATACCCGGGAGTGATTAACAGACTGGGATCTAATTGAGGAGTTCAGGGGGTTTATATATTGAATAACAGATACCCGGGAGTGAGTTAAAGACTGGAATCTAACAGAGGGGTTCGGGGTGGTTTATATTTCGAATAACAGATACCCGGGAGTGAGTTACAGACTGGAATCTAATCGAGGGGTACGGGGTGGTTTATATATAGTATAACAGATACCTGGGAGTGAGTTACAGGCTGGAATCTAATCGAGGGTTTTGGGATGGTTTATATACAGAATAACAGATACCCGGGAGTGAGTTACAGACTGGAATCTAATCGAGGGGTTCGTGTGGTTTATATACAGGATAACAGATACCTGGGAGTGAGTTACAGACTGGATTCTAATTGTGGGGTTCAGGGTGGTTTATATATAGAATCACAGATACCTGGGAGTGAGTTACAGACAGGAATCTTATCGAGGGGTACGGCATGGTTTATATATAGCATAACAGATACCCGGGAGTTAGTTACAGACTGGAATGTAATCGAGGGGCTCATGGGGGTGATTTGTATATAGAATAACAGATACCCGGGAGTAAGTTACAGACTGGAATCTAATCGAGGGTTTCGGGGTGGTTTATATGTAGAATAACTGATACCTGGGAGTAAGTTACAGACTGGAATCTAATTAAGGGGTTTGTGTGGTTTATATATAGAATAACAAATACGCGGGTGTGAGTTACAGACTGGAATCTAATCGAGGGGTTTCGGGGTGGTTTATATATAGAATAACAGATACCCGATAGTGAGTTACAGACTGGAATCTAATCGAGGGGTTTCGGGGTGGTTTATATATAGAATAACAGATACCCGGGAGTGAGTTACAGACTGGAATCTAATCGAGGGGTTTCGGGGTGGTTTATATATAGAATAACAGATACCCGATAGTGAGTTACAGACTGTAATCTAATCGGTGGGTTTGGGGGTGCTTTATTTATAGAATAACAGATACCCGGGAGTGAGTTACAGACTGGGATCTAATCGAGGAGTTTGGGATGGTTTATATATAGAATAACAGATACCCGGGAGTGAGTTAGAGACTGGAATCTAATCGAGGGGTTTGGGGTGGTTTATATATAGAATAATAGATACCCGGGACTGAGTTACAGTCTGGAATCTAATCGAGGGGCTCATGGGGGTGATTTATAAATAGAATAACAGATACCCGGGGGTGAGTTACAGACTGGAATCTGATTAAAGGGTTTGGATGGATTATATACAGAATAACAGATACACAGAAGTGAGTTACAGACTGGAATCTAATCGAGGGGTTCGGAGTGGTTTATGTATAGAATAGCAGATATCCGGGAGTGAGTTCCAGACTGGAATCTAATCAAGGGGTTCGGGGTGATTAATATATAGGATAATAGATACCTGGGAGTTTGTTACAGACTGGAATCTAATCGAATGGTTCGGGGTGTTTACATATAGAATATCAGGCACACGGGAGTGAGTTACAGACTGGAATCTGATTAAAGGGTTTGGGTGGGCTATATACAGAATAACAGATACACAGAAGTGAGTTACAGACTGGAATCTAATCGAGGGGTTCGGGGTGGTTTATATATAGAATAACAGATACCCGGGAGTGAGTTACAGACTGGAATCTAATCAAGGGGTTCGGGGTGGTTTATATATAGAATAACAGATACCCGGGAGTGAGTTGCAGACTGGAATCTAATCGAGGGGTTCGGGGGGGTTTATATATAGAATAACAGATACCCGAGAGTGAGTTACAGACTGGAATCTAATCAAGGGGTTCGGGGGGGTTTATATATAGAATAACAGATACCCGAGAGTGAGTTACAGACTGGAATCTAATCAAGGGGTTCAGGGTGGTTTATATATAGTATAACAGATACCCGGGAGTGAGTTGCAGACTGGAATCTAATCGAGGGGTTCGGGGGGGTTTATATATAGAATAACAGATACCCGAGAGTGAGTTATAGACTGGGATCTAATCGAGGAGTTCAGGGGGTTTATATATTGAATAACAGATACCCTGGAGTGAGTTACAGACTGGAATCTAACAGAGGAGTTCGGGGTGGTTTATATTTCGAATCACAGATACCCAGGAGTGAGTTACAGCCAGAAATCTAATCGAGGGGTACGGGGTGGTTTATATATAGTATAACAGATACCCGGGAGTGAGTTACAGACTGGAATCTAATCGAGGGGTTCGGGAAGGTTTATATATGGAATAACAGATACCCGGGAGTGAGTTACAGGCTGGAATCTAATCGAAGGGTTCGAGTGGTTTATATATAGAATAACAGATTCCCGGGAGTGAGTTACAGACTGGAATCTAATCGAAGGGTTCGAGTGGTTTATATATAGAATAACAGATACCCGGGAGTGAGTTACAGACTGGAATCTAATTGAGGGGTTCAGGATGGTTTATATATAGAATAACAGATACCCGGGAGTGAGTTACAGACTGGAATCTAATCGAGGGGTTCAGGATGCTTTATATATAGAAAAACAGATAGCCGGCAGTGAGTTACAGACTGGAATGTAATCGAGGGGCTCATGGGGGTGATTTATATATAGAATAACTGATACCCGGGAGTAAGTTACAAACTGGAATCTAATTAAGGGGTTTGGGTGCTTTATATATAGAATAACAAATACGCGGGTGTGAGTTACAGACTGGAATCTAATCGAGGGGTTTCAGGGTGGTTTATATATAGAATTACAGATACCCGATAGTGAGTTACAGACTGTAATCTAATCGGTGGGTTTGGGGGTGCTTTATTTATAGAATAACAGATACCCGGGAGTGAGTTACAGACTGGGATCTGATCGAGGAGTTCAGGGGGTTTATATATAGAATAACAGATACCCGGGAGTGAGTTACAGACTGGGATCTAATCGAGGAGTTCAGGGGGTTTATATATTGAATAACAGATACCCGGGAGTGATTAACAGACTGGGATCTAATCGAGGAGTTCAGGGGGTTTATATATTGAATAACAGATACCCGGGAGTGAGTTAAAGACTGGAATCTAACAGAGGGGTTCGGGGTGGTTTATATTTCGAATAACAGATACCCGGGAGTGAGTTACAGACTGGAATCTTATCGAGGGGTACGGGGGGGTTTATATATAGAATAACAGATACCCGGCAGTGAGTTACAGACTGGAATCTAATCGAGGGGTACGGGGTGGTTTATATATAGTATAACAGATACCCGGGAGTGAGTTACAGGCTGGAATCTAATCGAGGGTTTTGGGATGGTTTATATATAGTATGACAGATAACCGGGAGTGAGTAACAGACTGGGATCTAATCGAGGAGTTCAGGGGGTTTATATATAGAATAACAGATACCCTGGAGTGAGTTACAGACTGGAATCTAATCGAGGGGTTCGGGGTGGTTTATATATAGAATAACAGATACCCGGGAGTGAGTTACAGACTGGAATCTAATAGAGGGGTACGGGGTGGTTTATATATAGAATAACAGATACCCGGGAGTGAGTTACAGACTGGAATCTAATTGAGGGGTTCAGGGTGTTTATATATAGAATAACAGATACCCGGGAGTCAGTTACAGGCTGGAATCTGATTGGCGGACCGGTTTTGGGGACCGAGGGTGTTTCTGTTTAGCGATGGTGACACCCGGGTTTCCGGAATGTTTTCCCAGGTCCTCCTCCCGGAGCAGCCTAAACCTGAGCCGCATCAGTCCGGACTCTCCGTGTGGCCGCTTCTCGCCGGACCCCGGTGATCACCGCCCCGCCTTCGCTCGAGGATGATGGGCTGCCTCTCGCCCGGGGGGTCTTCGAACCCCGGAACCTGCTCAGCCTGTTCGACGAGTCGATGGAGGGCGACTGAACCGTGGCTTGTTCTGTTGCTGTGTGGGGGAAGGGGGAGTGGGAGGTGGGGGGGAAGGGAGATGTCCGGCCCCTCTCCCCCCCGCCCCCTCCCACGTCCCTCGCCCCCTCCCCCTCCCCCCCGGCTCCTCCCACGTCCCTCCCCCCGCCCCCTCCCACGTCCCTCCCCCCGCCCCCCTCCCACATCCCTCCCTCGTCCCTCCCTCCCCCCCTGCTCCTCCCACGTCCCTCCCCCGTCCCTCCCTCGTCCCTCCCTCCCCCCCTGCTCCTCCCACGTCCCTCCCCCCGGCTCCTCCCACGCCCCTCCCCCTCGGCTCCTCCCACGTCCCTCCCCCTCGGCTCCTCCCCGTCCCTCCCCCCCGGCCCCTCCCACGTCCCTCCTCCCCCACGTCCCTCCCCCCGCCCCCTCCCACATCCCTACCCTCCCCCCTACGTCCCCCCCCTCCCCTCCCACGTCCCTCCCCTCCCACACCCCTCCCCCCTCCCCTCCCACGTCCCTCCCCCTCCCCTCCCACGTCCCTCCCCCTCCCCTCCCACGTCCCCCCCCTCCCCTCAAACGTCCCTCCCCTTCCACGTCCCTCCCCCGTCCCTCCCACGTCCCTCCCCCTCCCCCGTCTCTCCCCCTCCCCCTCCCCCCTCCCACGCCCCCACCCCCTCAACCTGCTGTCCTTGCCCATCGCCATCTGAGACTGGCGCCACCATCAGGCTGGGTTGGGGGGGGGGTGGTGAAGGCAGCGCTCGGGTGGGAGGTGAGCTGCGGAGTGGGTGTGGAGGGCATGGTCATTGGGAGAGATCCCATTGTGACCACTGGTAGGATGATTTTAACAAGGGAGCGCCGCACTGTGGGAGGGTCAGCGCTGAGGGAGTGCCGCACTGTGTGTGAGGGTCAGTGCTGAGGGAGCGCCGCACTGTGGGAGGGTCAGTGCTGAGGGAGAGCCGCACTGTCGGAGGGTCAGTGCTGAGGGAGCGCCGCACTGTGGGAGGGTCAGTGCTGAGGGAGCGCCGCACTGTCGCAGGGTCAGTGCTGAGGGAGGGCCGCACCGTCGGAGGGTCAGTGCTGAGGGAGAGCCGCACCGTCGGAGGGTCAGTGCTGAGGGAGAGCCGCACCGTCGGAGGGTCAGTGCTGAGGGAGAGCCGCACTGTCGGAGGGTCAGTGCTGAGGGAGCGCCGCACTGTCGGAGGGTCAGTGCTGAGGGAGCGCCGCACTGTCGGAGGGTCAGCGCTGAGGGAGCGCCGCACTGTCGGAGGGTCAGCGCTGAGGGAGCACCGCACTGTCGGAGGGTCAGCGCTGAGGGAGCGCCGCACTGTGGGAGGGTCAGCGCTGAGGGAGCGCCGCACTGTGGGAGGGTCAGTGCTGAGGGAGCGCCGCACTGTGGGAGGGTCAGTGCTGAGGGAGCGCCGCACTGTAGGAGGATCAGCGCTGAGGGAGCGCCGCACTGTCGGAGGGTCAGTATTCCCCCTCCCTCTCCGCTCCTCACTCTCGACCTTCACCTCCCCTCCCTCCCTCGCTTGTCGCCCTCCTCCTCCCTCGCTGCTTCACTCCCTCTTGTCCCTGCGTTCCCTGCTGTCTCAGGAACAGCTCCGGAGCTCTGCGAGTGGGAGAGGGGAAAGCCCTCCTCCCGTGCTGTGTGCTGGGGCAGGAAGCTCCCGGTGACTGGCCGAGTTTTATCGGATGTTAGCGTTAATTGCTGAGGTTTCCTTGTGTAAATAGATATATAAATAAAGGATTTCTGCAGGATTTTATAAGGGACGGCCTCCACTGACTTGGTTCTCTTCGCTCCAAATGGTCCACTGTTCAGAATCATCACTGCAACATTGGTATTCTACATCACGGGGTTAGATACAGAGTAAATCTCCCTCTACACCGTCCCCATCAAACACTCCCAGGACAGGTACAGCACGGGGTTAGATAAAGAGTAAACCTCCCTCTACACTGTCACCATCAACCACTCCCAGGACAGGTACAGCACGGGGTTAGTACAGAGTAAATCTCCCTCTACACCGTCCCCATCAAACACTCCCAGGACAGGTACAGCACGGGGTTAGATACAGAGTAAAGCTCCCTCTACACCATCCTCATCAAACACTCCCAGGACAGGTACAGCACGGGGTTAGATACAGAGTAAAGTTCCCTCTACACCGTCCCCATCAAACACTCCCAGCTCAGGTACAGCACGGGGTTAGATACAGAGTAAATCACCCTCTACACCGTCTCCATCAAACACTCCCAGGACAGGGACAACACGGGGTTAGATACAGAGTAAAGCTCCCTCAACACCGTCCCCATCAAACACTCCCAGGACAGGTACAGCACGGGGTTAGATACAGAGTAAAGCTCCCTCGACACCGTCCCCATCAAACACTCCCAGGGCAGGTACAGCACGGGGTCAGATACAGAGTAAAGCTCCCTCTACACCGTCCCCATCAAACACTCCCAGGACAGGGACAGAATGGAGTTAGATACAGAGTAAAGCTCCGTCTACACCGTCCCCATCAAACACTCCAAGGACAGGTACAGCACGGGGTTAAATACAGAGTAAAGCTCCCTCTGCACTGTCCCCATCAAACACTCCCAGGACAGGTACAGCACGGGGTTAGATACAGAGTAAAGCTCCCTCTGCACTGTCCCCATCAAACACTCCCAGGACAGGTACAGCACGGGGTTAGATACAGAGTAAAGCTCCCTCTACACTGTCCCCATCAAACACTCCCAGGACAGGTACAGCACGGGGTTAGATACAGAGTAAAGCTCCCTCTACACCGTCCCCATCAAACACTCCCAGGACAGGTACAGCACGGGGTTAGATACAGAGTAAATCACACTCTACACTATCCCCATCAAACACTCCCAGGACAGGTACAGCACGGGGTTAGATACAGAGTAAAGCTCCCTCGACACCGTCCCCATCAAACACTCCCAGGGCAGGTACAGCACGGGGTCAGATACAGAGTAAAGCTCCCTCTACACCGTCCCCATCAAACACTCCCAGGACAGGGACAGAATGGAGTTAGATACAGAGTAAAGCTCCGTCTACACCGTCCCCATCAAACACTCCAAGGACAGGTACAGCACGGGGTTAAATACAGAGTAAAGCTCCCTCTGCACTGTCCCCATCAAACACTCCCAGGACAGGTACAGCACGGGGTTAGATACAGAGTAAAGCTCCCTCTACACTGTCCCCATCAAACACTCCCAGGACAGGTACAGCACGGGGTTAGATACAGAGTAAAGCTCCCTCTACACCGTCCCCATCAAACACTCCCAGGACAGGTACAGCACAGGGTTAGATACAGAGTAAAGCTCCCTCCACACTGTCCCCATCAACCACTCCCAGGACAGGTACAGCACGTGGTTAGATACAGAGTAAAACTCCATCTACACCGTCCCCATCAAACACTCCCAGGACAGGTACAGCATGGGGTGAGATACAGAGTAAAGTTCCCTCTACACCATCCTCATCAAGCACTCCCAGGACAGGTACAGCACGGGGTTAGATACAGAGTAAAGCTCCCTCTACACCGTCCCCATCAAACACTCCCAGCTCAGGTACAGCACGGGGTTCGATACAGAGTAAAGCTCCCTCAACACCGTCCCCATCAAACACTCCCAGGACAGGTGCAGCACGGGGTTAGATACAGAGTAAAGCTCCCTCTACACCGTCCCCATCAAACACTCCCAGGACAGGTACAGCACGGGGTTAGATACAGAGTAAAGCTCCCTCCACACTGTCGCCATCAAACACTCCCAGGACAGGGACAGCACGGGGTTAGATACAGAGTAAAGCTCCCTCTACACCGTCCCCATCAAACACTCCCAGGACAGGTACAGCACGGGGTTAAATGCAGAGTAAAGCTCCCTCTACACTGTCCCCATCAAACACTCCCAGGACAGGTACAGCACGGGGTTAGATACAGAGTAAACATCCCTCTACACTGTCCCCATCAACCACTCCCAGGACAGGTACAGCACGGGGTTAGATACAGAGTAAAGTTCCCTCTACACCATCCTCATCAAACACTCCCAGGACAGGTACAGCACGGGGTTAGATACAGAGTAAAGTTCCCTCTACACCGTCCCCATCAAACACTCCCAGCTCAGGTACAGCACGGGGTTAGATACAGAGTAAATCACCCTCTACACCGTCCCCATCAAACACTCCCAGGACAGGGACAGCACGGGGTTAGATACAGAGTAAAGCTCCCTCAACACCGTCCCCATCAAACACTCCCATGACAGGTACAGCACGGGGTTAGATACAGAGTAAATCACCCTCTACACTATCCCCATCAAACACTCCCAGGACAGGGACAGCACGGGGTTAGATACAGAGTAAATCACCCTCTACACCGTCCCCATCAAACACTCCCATGACAGGTACAGCACGGGGTTAGATACAGAGTAAATCTCCCTCTACACTGTCCCCATCAAACACTCCCAGGACAGGTACAGCACGGGGTTAGATACAGAGTAAATCTCCCTCTACACCGTCCCCATCAAACACTCCCAGGACAGGTACAGCACGGGGTTAGATACAGAGTAAAGCTCCCTCTACACTGTCCCCATCAAACACTCCCAGGACAGGTACAGCACGGGGTTAGATACAGAGTAAATCTCCCTCTACACCGTCCCCATCAAACACTCCCAGGACAGGTACAGCACGGGGTTAGATACAGAGTAAATCTCCCTCTACACTGTCCCCATCAAACACACCCAGGACAGGTACAGCACGGGGTTAGATACAGAGTAAAGCTCCCTCTACACCGTCCCCATCAAACACTCCCAGGACAGGTACAGCACGGGGTTAGATACAGAGTAAAGCTCCCTCCACACTGTCGCCATCAAACACTCCCAGGACAGGGACAGCACGGGGTTAGATACAGAGTAAAGCTCCCTCTACACCGTCCCCATCAAACACTCCCAGGACAGGTACAGCACGGGGTTAAATGCAGAGTAAAGCTCCCTCTACACTGTCCCCATCAAACACTCCCAGGACAGGTACAGCACGGGGTTAGATACAGAGTAAACATCCCTCTACACTGTCCCCATCAACCACTCCCAGGACAGGTACAGCACGGGGTTAGATACAGAGTAACGTTCCCTCTACACCATCCTCATCAAACACTCCCAGGACAGGTACAGCACGGGGTTAGATACAGAGTAAAGTTCCCTCTACACCGTCCCCATCAAACACTCCCAGCTCAGGTACAGCACGGGGTTAGATACAGAGTAAATCACCCTCTACACCGTCCCCATCAAACACTCCCAGGACAGGGACAGCACGGGGTTAGATACAGAGTAAAGCTCCCTCAACACCGTCCCCATCAAACACTCCCATGACAGGTACAGCACGGGGTTAGATACAGAGTAAATCACCCTCTACACTATCCCCATCAAACACTCCCAGGACAGGGACAGCACGGGGTTAGATACAGAGTAAATCACCCTCTACACCGTCCCCATCAAACACTCCCATGACAGGTACAGCACGGGGTTAGATACAGAGTAAATCTCCCTCTACACTGTCCCCATCAAACACTCCCAGGACAGGTACAGCACGGGGTTAGATACAGAGTAAATCTCCCTCTACACCGTCCCCATCAAACACTCCCAGGACAGGTACAGCACGGGGTTAGATACAGAGTAAAGCTCCCTCTACACTGTCCCCATCAAACACTCCCAGGACAGGTACAGCACGGGGTTAGATACAGAGTAAATCTCCCTCTACACCGTCCCCATCAAACACTCCCAGGACAGGTACAGCACGGGGTTAGATACAGAGTAAATCTCCCTCTACACTGTCCCCATCAAACACACCCAGGACAGGTACAGCACGGGGTTAGATACAGAGTAAAGCTCCCTCTACACTGTCCCCATCAAACACTCCCAGGACAGGTACAGCACGGGGTTAGATACAGAGTAAAGCTCCCTCTACACCGTCCCCCATCAAACACTCCCAGGACAGGTACAGCACGGGGTTAGATACAGAGTAAAGCTCCCTCTACACTGTGTCCATCAAACACTCCCAGGACAGGTACAGCACGGGGTTAGATACAGAGTAAAGCTCCCTCTACACTGTGTCCATCAAACACTCCCAGGACAGGTACAGCACGGGGTTAGATACAGAGTAAAGCTCCCTCTACACCGTCCCCCATCAAACACAACGGCTGCCAAGCTGAAATGTATATTAAATTTATTGAAATCCTATTGGATCTGTAAACATATCTATTGATTTTTTTTTCTCAGTTTTGTATTTTTTGCTTCCAAAACACCAGGACGCCCGGATGGAGAGTGGGAGTGGGAGAGGGGATGGGGGGGGTGGGAATGTTTTCGAGATGGTCCCAGAGCTAAGGATGGAGGGGATGGGTGGGCTGTCTGGCCCAGAAGCTGGTGTGGGGGGAACGGCGGAGAGAGAGAGAGGGGGCTGCTCCCTCCTCTGCCCTGTGGGAGGAGCAGCAGCTGGGTGCGGTGGGGGTGGGGGATGTCTGGCCGCTGGACTGGAAAAGCTCCGGGGTCTGTGTGGCCAGCTCCTGGAGGTGGTGGTCCGGAGCAGACTGACCCTTCCCCGGCCTACCCTCACACCACGCCGGCAGGGTCGGTCAACTCTGTCCCTCTGTTATCGCCAAGAGCTACAGCAGACTGTCCCGAGCAGAGACGCAGAGGGAGGGGGAGTGAGGGGGAGTCAAACTCTCCGAGCAGAGACTCTGAGGGAGAGGGAGTGAGGGGGAGTCAAACTCTCCGAGCAGAGACGCTGAAGGAGAGAGAGGGGGGAGTCAAACTCTCCGAGCAGAGACTCTGAGGGAGGGAGAGAGAGGGGGCAGTCAAACTCTCCGAGCAGAGACGCTGAGGGAGGGAGAGGGAGGGGGGGTCAAACTCTCTGAGCAGAGACGCTGAAGGAGAGAGAGGGGGCAGTCAAACTCTCCGAGCAGAGACGCTGAAGGAGAGAGAGGGGGCAGTCAAACTCTCCGAGCAGAGACGCTGAGGGAGAGAGAGGGGGCAGTCAAACTCTCCGAGCAGAGACGCTGAAGGAGAGAGAGGGGGCAGTCAAACTCTCCGAGCAGAGACGCTGAGGGAGGGAGAGGGAGGGGGGGTCAAACTCTCCGAGCAGAGACGCTGAGGGAGAGAGAGGGGGCAGTCAAACTCTCCGAGCAGAGACGCTGAAGGAGAGAGAGGGGGGAGTCAAGCTCTCCGAGCAGAGACTCTGAGGGAGGGAAGGAGAGGGGAGTCAAACTCTGCGAGCAGAGACGCTGAGGGAGAGGGAGTGAGGGGGAGTCAAACTCACCGGGCAGAGACGCTGAGGGAGAGAGGGAGGGGGGAGTCAAACTCTCCGGGCAGAGACGCTGAGGGAGGGAGGGAGGGGGGAGTCAAACTCTCCGAGCAGAGATGCTGAGGGAGAGAGGGGGGAGTCAAACTCTCTGAGCAGAGACGCTGAGGGAGGGAGGGAGGGGGGAGTCAAACTCTCCGAGCAGAGACGCTGAGGGAGGGAGAGGGGGGAGTCAAACTCTCCGAGCAGAGACGCTGAGGGAGGGAGAGGGGGGAGTCAAACTCTCCGAGCAGAGACGCTGAGGGACGGAGAGGGGGGAGTCAAACTCTCCGAGCAGAGACGCTGAGGGAGAGAGAGGGGGGAGTCAAACTCTCCGAGCAGAGACGCTGAGGGAGGGAGGGGGGAGTCAAACTCTCCGAGCAGAGACGCTGAGGGAGAGAGGGGGGAGTCAAACTCTCCGAGCAGAGACGCTGAGGGAGGGAGGGAGGGAGGGGGGAGTCAAACTCTCCGAGCAGAGACGCTGAGGGAGAGAGGGGGGAGTCAAACTCTCCGAGCAGAGACGCTGAGGGAGGGAGGGAGGGGGGAGTCAAACTCTCCGAGCAGAGACGCTGAGGGAGAGAGAGGGGGGAATCAAACTCTCCGAGCAGAGACGCTGAGGGAGGGAGAGGGAGGGGGGGTCAAACTCTCCGAGCAGAGACGCTGAGGGAGAGAGAGGGGGGAGTCAAACTCTCCGAGCAGAGACGCTGAGGGAGAGAGAGGGGGCAGTCAAACTCTCTGAGCAGAGACGCTGAAGGAGAGAGAGGGGGGAGTCAAGCTCTCCGAGCAGAGACGCTGAGGGAGGGAGAGGGGGGAGTCAAGCTCTCCGAGCAGAGACGCTGAAGGAGAGAGAGGGGGAATCAAACTCTCCGAGCAGAGACGCTGAGGGAGGGAGAGGGCGGGGGGGGGGGGGGGGGGGGGGGGAGTCAAACTCTCCGAGCAGAGACGCTGAGGGAGGGGGGTCAAACTTTCCGAGCAGAGACGCTGAGGGAGGGAGAGAGAGGGGGGAGTCAAACTCTCCGAGCAGAGACGCTGAGGGAGGGGGGTCAAACTTTCCGAGCAGAGACGCTGAGGGAGGGAGAGAGAGGGGGGAGTCAAACTCTCCGAGCAGAGACGCTGAGGGAGAGAGAGGGGGGAGTCAAACTCTCCGAGCAGAGACGCTGAGGGAGGGAGGGAGGGGAGTCAAACTCTCCGAGCAGAGACTCTGAGGGAGGGAGGGAGGGGAGTCAAACTCTCCGAGCAGAGACGCTGAGGGAGAGAGAGGGGAGTCAAACTCTCCGAGCAGAGACGCTGAGGGAGAGAGAGGGGAGTCAAACTCTCCGAGCAGAGACGCTGAGGGAGAGAGAGGGGAGTCAAACTCTCCGAGCAGAGACGCTGAGGGAGAGAGAGGGGAGTCAAACTCTCTGAGCAGAGACGCTGAGGGAGAGAGAGGGGAGTCAAACTCTCCGAGCAGAGACGCTGAGGGAGAGAGAGGGGAGTCAAACTCTCCGAGCAGAGACGCTGAGGGAGAGAGAGGGGAGTCAAACTCTCTGAGCAGAAACGCTGAGGGAGAGAGAGGGGAGTCAAACTCTCTGAGCAGAAACGCTGAGGGAGAGAGAGGGGGGGGGGGAATCAAACTCTCTGAGGAGAGATGCTGAGGGAGAGAGAGGGGGGAGTCAAACTCTCCGAGCAGAGACGCTGAGGGAGAGAGAGGGGGGAGTCAAACTCTCCGAGCAGAGACGCTGAGGGAGAGAGAGGGGGGAATCAAACTCTCCGAGCAGAGACGCTGAGGGAGAGAGAGGGGGGAATCAAACTCTCCGAGCAGAGACGCTGAGGGAGAGAGAGGGGGGAATCAAACTCTCTGAGCAGAGACGCTGAGGGAGAGAGAGGGGGGGGAATCAAACTCTCTGAGGAGAGACGCTGAGGGGATGGTCCCTCTTGTGACTGTCTTCCTTGTCCCTGTATTTTGGGGTAGGATTGGAGGAAAGTGGGGAGTCGGGAATCGGGGGCGTGGAGGGGGGGGTAAAGCCCCGGAGACCCACCGGGTTTGAACCAGTCCCCCCTCCTCTCGCTCCTTCTCCACCCCTCACCCCCACCCCCACCTCTGCCCTCTCCAAGTGTATCGCTGAGGAGGGTGGGTGGGAGAGGAAGGGGGACGCCCGTCAGCCTGGCTCGCTAGAGTGATGGGGGGGTGAGAGAGAGAGAGGGAGGGAGAGGGAGGGAGGGAGAGAGAGAGCTGAGCTGCCAATCCCACTCCACCACCCGTCAGTCTGGCTCGCTGGAGTGATGGGGGGGTGAAAGAGAGTGAGGGAGAGAGAGAGCTGAACTGACAATCCCACTCCTGCACCACCCGTCAGTCTGGCTCGCTGGAGTGAGGGGGGGGTGTGGGAGAGAGAGAGGGAGAGAGTGAGGGAGAGAGAGAGCTGAGCTGCCAATCCCACTCCACCACCCGTCAGTTTGGCTCGCTGGAGTGAGGGGGGTGTGGGAGAGAGAGAGAGAGGGAGCTGAGCTGCCAATCCCACTCCACCACCCGTCAGTCTGGCTCGCTGGAGTGAGGGAGGGAGGGAGAGAGAGAGGGAGCTGAGCTGCCAATCCCACTCCTGCACCACCCGTCAGTCTGGCTCGCTGGAGTGATGGGGGGGTGAAAGAGAGTGAGGGAGAGAGAGAGCTGAACTGACAATCCCACTCCACCACCCGTCAGTTTGGCTCGCTGGAGTGAGGGGGGTGTGGGAGAGAGAGAGAGAGAGAGAGAGAGGGAGCTGAGCTGCCAATCCCACTCCACCACCCGTCAGTCTGGCTCGCTGGAGTGAGGGAGGGAGGGAGAGAGAGAGGGAGCTGAGCTGCCAATCCCACTCCTGCACCACCCGTCAGTCTGGCTCGCTGGAGTGAGGGGGGGTGTGGGAGAGAGAGAGGGAGAGAGAGAGGGAGAGAGAGGGAGCTGAGCTGCCAATCCCACTCCACCACCTGTCAGTCTGGCTCGCTGGAGTGAGGGGGGGGTGTGGGAGAGAGAGAGGGAGAGAGAGAGGGAGAGAGAGGGAGCTGAGCTGCCAATCCCACTCCACCACCCGTCAGTCTGGCTCGCTGGAGTGAGGGGGGGTGTGGGAGAGAGAGAGAGAGAGGGAGCTGAGCTGCCAATCCCACTCCACCACCTGTCAGTCTGGCTCGCTGGAGTGAGGGGGGGTGGGAGAGAAGGAGGGAGAGAGAGAGAGGGAGTGAGGGAGGGAGGGAGAGAGGGAGGGAGAGAGAGAGAGGGAGAGAGAGCTGAGCTGACAATCCCGCTCCTGTACCACCCGTCAGTCTGGCTCGCTGGAGTGAGGGGGGGATGGGAGAGAGGGAGGGAGGGAGAGAGGGAGAGAGGGAGAGAGGGAGGGAGAGAGGGAGAGAGGGAGGGAGAGAGGGAGGGAGGGAGAGAGGGAGAGAGAGCTGAGCTGATAATCCCACTCCTGCACCACCCGTCAGTCTGGCTCGCTGGAGTGAGGGGGGGTGGGAGAGAGGGAGGGAGAGGGAGGGAGAGAGGGAGGGAGAGCTGAGCTGACAATCCCACTCCTGCACCACCCGTCAGTCTGGCTCGCTGGAGTGAGGGGGGGTGGGAGAGAGGGAGGGAGAGGGAGGGAGAGAGGGAGGGAGAGCTGAGCTGACAATCCCACTCCTGCACCACCCGTCATCTGGCGAGCGAGGGCGGGTGGGGGGGGGGGGGATGGGGTTGGGGTTTTGGCGATTGAGGTGGAAAGGGGAGGGGAGGAGGGGCGGGCGTCCTGTGGATTGATTAGGCTGGAGGTCGAGACCTGCGACACCCCCCGCCTCTCCCCCCCACCCCCCCCCCCCACCCCCCCCTCCCCCCACCCAAAGCCGTCGACCCGGTTTCTTTAAATAAAAAGCGAAAGTCTGGCTCTATGGAGTTAAAAAGCAGCAGCGTTGCGAGTTATCAACGAGGCGACTCCTCTGCGTCCGGCTCACTCTTGTCTCCGCCGTTTCTGTGTGGGGTTTTCCGGTACGTTCCTTTCTCGATAATACTTCTCCGTGTCTGCTTGTTTGTCTGTTTGTTTGAAAAGCCCTTAAACAACGCGGGAGGCGTCGTGCACCAGGAAGGTAAAGGGGGGCCCAAGGGGAGAGCGAGCCAAGGACCGGCACCCGGCCCAGCTGGTCCCTCCTGCCTCGCTTTTGTCCTGTGCTCTCCCGAGTCCGAGGAGGGGTGGGGGTGGGGGAGGAGGAGGTCGAGGTGTTTGGGGGGGGGGGGGGGGGGGGGGGGGGGAGGAGGTCGAGGTGTTGTGGGGGGGGGGGGGTTCAGTGTTTGACTGTTCAGTGCAGTTTTGCAGCAGCCGTCTGCCAAAGGAATGTGGGCCCAACGCCCTGGGCGGAGCTGGACCCTGACATCAGCTAGAGGATCGAGAGTTCTGGTGGGGGAGAGAGAGAGGGCGGGAGGGAGAGAGAGAGAGGGCGGGAGGGAGAGAGAGAGAGGGCGGGAGGGAGAGAGAGAGAGGGCGGGAGGGAGAGAGAGAGAGGGCGGGAGGGAGAGAGAGAGAGAGGGCGGGAGGGAGAGAGAGAGAGGGCGGGAGGGAGAGAGAGAGAGGGCGGGAGGGAGAGAGAGAGAGGGCGGGAGGGAGAGAGAGAGAGGGCGGGAGGGAGAGAGAGAGAGGGCGGGAGGGAGAGAGAGAGAGGGCGGGAGGGAGAGAGAGAGAGGGCGGGAGGGAGAGAGAGAGAGGGCGGGAGGGAGAGAGAGAGAGAGGGCGGGAGGGAGAGAGAGAGAGGGCGGGAGGGAGAGAGAGAGAGGGCGGGAGGGAGAGAGAGAGAGGGCGGGAGGGGGAGAGAGAGAGGGCGGGAGGGAGAGAGAGAGAGGGCGGGAGGGAGAGAGAGAGAGGGCGGGAGGGAGAGAGAGAGAGGGCGGGAGGGAGAGAGAGAGAGGGCGGGAGGGAGAGAGAGGGGGCGGGAGGGAGAGAGAGAGAGGGCGGGAGGGAGAGAGAGAGAGGGCGGGAGGGAGAGAGAGGGGGCGGGAGGGAGAGAGAGGGGGCGGGAGGGAGAGAGAGAGAGGGCGGGAGGGGGAGAGAGAGGGCGGGAGGGGGAGAGAGGGGGCGGGAGGGAGAGAGAGGGGGCGGGAGGGAGAGAGAGGGGGCGGGAGGGAGAGAGAGGGGGCGGGAGGGAGAGAGAGAGGGCGGGAGGGAGAGAGAGAGGGCGGGAGGGAGAGAGAGAGGGCGGGAGGGAGAGAGAGAGGGCGGGAGGGGGAGAGAGAGGGCGGGAGGGGGAGAGAGAGGGCGGGAGGGGGAGAGAGAGGGCGGGAGGGAGGGAGAGAGAGGGCGGGAGGGAGGGAGAGAGAGGGCGGGAGGGAGAGAGAGAGGGCGGGAGGGAGAGAGAGAGGGCGGGAGGGAGAGAGGGCGGGAGGGGGAGAGAGAGGGGCGGGAGGGGGAGAGAGAGGGCGGGAGGGAGAGAGAGAGGGCGGGAGGGAGAGAGAGAGGGCGGGAGGGAGAGAGGGCGGGAGGGAGGGAGAGAGGGCGGGAGGGAGGGAGAGAGGGCGGGAGGGAGAGAGAGAGGGCGGGAGGGAGAGAGAGAGGGCGGGAGGGAGAGAGAGAGGGCGGGAGGGAGAGAGAGAGGGCGGGAGGGAGAGAGAGAGGGCGGGAGGGAGAGAGAGAGAAGGAGGGAGAGAGAGGAGGAGGGAGAGAGGAGGAGGGAGAGAGAGAGAGAAGGAGGGAGAGAGAGAGAAGGAGGGAGAGAGAGCGAGAAGGAGGGAGAGGGGAGAGAGAGAGGAGTGGAGGAGGGAGGGAGGGAGTGGGAGAGAGGGAAGGAGAGAGAGAGAGATAGGGATAAAGGTGAAGAGCAGGATTTGCTCCAAATGGTGGAGGGGGGGCATTTGGTGGTGGAGTGTGGAGGCAGGGACAGGGAAGAGAGGAATGGAGGGATAGATAGAGGCCAAATGGGGAGGGGGAGGAAGAGACAGGGGACGGAGAAAGGGGGAAGGGAGGAGTGAGGGAAGAGGGACGGAGAAAGGGGGAAGGGGGAGGGAAGAGGGACGGAGAAAGGGGGAGGGAAGAGGGGCAGAGAAACGGGGAAGGGAGGGAGGAAAGAGGGATGGACAAAGGGGGAAGGGAGGGAGGGAAGAGGGACGGAGATACAAAGTGTGAGGGGGGAGAGGGAGGTGGGGAAGGGGGAGAGAGACAGGAGGCGGGGAAGGGGGAGAGAGGGAGGCGGGGAAGTGGGGGAGAGAGG
>JANJGN010003152.1:0-50315 GCA_026770705.1 Isurus oxyrinchus
CAGGCCCCCACATTCCTACCTCAAACTTGCCGGGGTTCTGGTCCATTAACTGCTTGCTGTGGGAAAGCTGTTGCCAAGCCCTGGCTCTCAACGAGGATGGGATCCCTTTCCGACAACGAAGCTTCACCTGCACCAGAGAGAGAGAGAAAGGGGCACCGGTCACCAAGAGGGGAGGGAGGGAGAGACTTGGCGGGGATGGGGGACAGGGAGAGACTCGGGGAGGGGGGAGAGGGAGAGACTCGGGGAGGGGGGAGAGGGAGAGACTCGGGGAGGGGGAGAGGGAGAGACTCGGGGAGGGGGAGAGGGAGAGACTCGGGGAGGGGGAGAGGGAGAGACTCGGGGAGGGGGAAAGGGAGAGACTCGGGGAGGGGGAAAGGGAGAGACTCGGGGAGAGGGAGAGACTCGGGGAGAGGGAGAGACTCGGGGAGAGGGAGAGACTCGGGGAGAGGGAGAGACTCGGGGAGAGGGAGAGACTCGGGGAGAGGGAGAGACTCGGGGAGAGGGAGAGACTCGGGGAGAGGGAGAGACTCGGGGAGAGGGAGAGACTCGGGGAGAGGGAGAGACTCGGGGAGAGGGAGAGACTCGGGGAGAGGGAGAGAGATTTGACGAGATGGAAACTGGGGGAGAGAGTGACATGGGGACAGGCAGGGGTGACTTCTCACCTTGTCAAAGCGCCGAGCTACCCATTTGTCCCAACGGCTCAACATCTCCAACCACTTGAGCTCACGGTGCCGGGCAACATCCACTGGGATTGCACTCTCCCTGCAACATTCAAGGAGAAAGCTCAGGAGCTGTCCACAGCCTGTAACCCACAGTTCATTACAGAGGGAGCTTTACTCTGTATCTAACCCCATGCTGTACCTGTGCTGGGAGTGTTTGATGGAGACAGTGTAGAGGGAGCTTTACTCTGTATCTAACACCGTGCTGTACCTGTCCTGGGGAGTGTTTGATGGGGACAGTGCAGAGGGAGCTTTACTCGGTATCTAACCCCTTGCTGTACCTGTCCTGAGAGTGTTTGATGGGGACAGTGTAGAGGGAGATTTACCCTGTATCTAACCCCGTGCTGTACCTGTCCTGGGAGTGTTTGATGGAGACAGTGTAGAGGGAGTTTTACTCTATATCTAACCCCATGCTGTACCTGTCCTGGGAGTGTTTGATGGGGACGGTGTAGAGGGAGCTTTACTCTGTATCGAACCCCGTGCTGTACCTGTCCTGGGAGTGTTTGATGGGGACGGTGTAGAGGGAGCTTTACTCTGTATCTAACCCCGTGCTGTACCTGTCCTGGGAGTGTTTGATGGGGACAGTGTAGAGGGAGATTAACTCTGTATCTAACCCCATGCTGTACCTGTCCTGGGAGTGTTTGATGGGGACAGTGTAGAGGGAGCTTTACTCTGTATCTAACCCTGTGCTGTACCTGTCCTGGCAGTGTTTGATGGGGACGGTGTAGAGGGAGCTTTACTCTGTATCTAACCCCGTGCTGTACCTGTCCTGGGAGTGTTTGATGGGGACAGTGTAGAGGGAGATTTACTCTGTATCTAACCCCGTGCTGTACCTGTCCTGGGACTGTTTGATGGGGACGGTGTAGAGGGAGCTTTACTCTGTATCGAACCCCGTGCTGTACCTGTCCTGGGAGTGTTTGATGTGGACGGTGTAGAGGGAGCTTTACTCTGTATCTAACCCTGTGCTGTATCTGTCCTGGGAGTGTTTGATGGGGACAGTATAGAGGGAGATTAACTCTGTATCTAACCCTGTGCTGTATCTGTCCTGGGAGTGTTTGATGGGGACAGTATAGAGGGAGATTAACTCTGTATCTAACCCCGTGCTGTACCTGTCCTGGGAGTGTTTGATGGGGACAGTGTAGAGGGAGCTTTACTCTGTATCTAACCCCGTGCTGTACCTGTCCTGGGAGTGTTTGATGGGGACAGTAGAGGGAGCTTTACTCTGTATCTAACCCTGTGCTGTACCTGTCCTGGGAGTGTTTGATGGGGACGGTGTAGAGGGAGCTTTACTCTGTATCTAACCCCGTGCTGTACCTGTCCTGGGAGTGTTTGATGGGGACAGTGTAGAGGGAGATTTACTCTGTATCTAACCCCGTGCTGTACCTGTCCTGGGAGTGTTTGATGGGGACAGTGTAGAGGGAGATTTACTCTGTATCTAACCCCGTGCTGTACCTGTCCTGGGAGTGTTTGATGGGGACGGTGTAGAGGGAGCTTTACTCTGTATCGAACCCCGTGCTGTACCTGTCCTGGGAGTGTTTGATGTGGACGGTGTAGAGGGAGCTTTACTCTGTATCTAACCCTGTGCTGTACCTGTCCTGGGAGTGTTTGATGGGGACAGTGTAGAGGGAGCTTTACTCTGTATCTAACCCCGTGCTGTACCTGTCCTGGGAGTGTTTGATGGGGACAGTAGAGGGAGCTTTACTCTGTATCTAACCCTGTGCTGTACCTGTCCTGGGAGTGTTTGATGGGGACGGTGTAGAGGGAGCTTTACTCTGTATCTAACCCCCGTGCTGTACCTGTCCTGGGAGTGTTTGATGGGGACAGTGTAGAGGGAGATTTACTCTGTATCTAACCCCGTGCTGTACCTGTCCCTGGGAGTGTTTGATGGGGACGGTGTAGAGGGGATTTTCTCTGACTGAAAAGAGAGGGGACAGTCAGTCAGGACCCTGCCAAGGGTCGCTGTATCTCAGCTGGAGCCAGCCATTCGGCCCCTCGAGCTCATTCTGTGCCTTCGATGCCAACATGGCTGATCTGCAAGCTAACTCCGTACACCTGCCTTCTCCCCTCACCGCCAGTGAGGACTAAAACCCCCCCGCACCTCCCGCCAGGCTTTCGTGTTTAGACTCTCCCCACTCGTCTTGGACTCTCCAACCGGCGGGAAGAGTCTCCCGGCCTCTCTGCAGGCCAACAGGAGCTAGAGCATTGCGAAAGCGGCCATCCAGCCTTTCCCTGAATCATCCGAATCCTCGGGAACTGGAGCAATCCGTAATTCCGAGCACCAACAGGGAAAAGCCCATCGCCCTCCCGGGAAACCTTTTGTCATTTTGAGTCTCTGATGGGAGTGAAATGCTCTCTTGGCCCAGAGCACCCGTGGCTGGACACATCTCTCATATTGGCCTCATTGTTTGCTTGACAATGGTGCCCATTCAGGGCTCGGGCACCGCCTCCCAGCTGCTGACAGTGCCGGGCAGGCTGGACACCAGGATCGGAGGAGAGCGCGGGAGGCAGTTGCAGGTCTGAACCCCACCGACCGCGCCCCCCCCCCCCCACCCCCCCCCCACCTCCCTGCCACACACACTCGGCGTCCAGCCCGAGGCTGCGGAGGGAGGTCTCCGTCGACAGGGCGTGCGCCCGCTAGGGAGCTCGCAGGCGAGATCCAGGAGTCCGCTGCTCACCCACCTCCCCTCCCACACCGAACTCACACCGAGTCCCGTTCACCCATCACCTCCTGTATCTCGCTGACCCACACTGGCTCCCAGTCCAGCAACCCCTCCGCTTTCACATTCACATCCTTTTTCAAATCCCTCCATGGCCCTCATTTCCCCTCCCTATCTCTGTAACCTCCTCCAGCCCCTACAACCCTCCCTATCTCTGTAACCTCCTCCAGCCCCTACAACCCTCCCTATCTCTGTAACCTCCTCCAGCCCCTACACCCCTCCCTATCTCTGTAACCTCCTCCAGCCCGTACAACCCTCCCTATCTCTGTAACCTCCTCCGACCCTCCAAGACCTCTGCGCTCCTCCAATCCCAGCCTCTCGAGCATCCCCTGATCCCCATCACTCCGCCACTGGCGGCTGCGCCTTCAGTTGCCAGGGGTGGGGGCGGGAGGGGGGGGGGGGGTGCGGGGGAGACACACCCTTAGCTCTAGAATTCCCTCCCTAAACCTCTCCGTCTCTCTCTCTCTCTCTCCTCCTTTAAAACCCTCCTCAAAAGTAACCTCTTTGACATCGCTTTTACTCGCCTGTCCTTGACATGTCATGTGCCTTGGTGGATTGTTCAATAACCCCTCCTGTTACATTAAAGGGAGCTGTATGAAGACAAGTGGGAGGGACAATTGATGGAGGGCCTCTTGTTAATCAAGAGCACTTGAAACTGGACAGTTCCTTCTCTCACTCATGCCTCACACTGGCATGCCAACAATGATTTACTTGTCCAATTCATGCTGGTATAAGCAGGGAGGGGCACAGACATTGCCATGTCCCACCACCTGCCCCTCCACATGGCACTGCGTGCCAAGGCTATGCACCTCCTTTTCAGGCCTCATCGCCTGCCCATCTAACCATCCACATAGACCACCCCCCCCGAACCCACTCCTCCTCCGACAGGACTGCCTGCCTGCTCACCTGTCAACACTCCCCACAGCAGGCTGCAGAACTATACATGCAGCCGACAGCTTACAGACGCACACCCACACATGTCCCCAGACACATGCACACGCACACACACACAAACCTGGCACGTCGAGCTGCACATCAGGAAATAAGGGTAAGAAAAGGTTCGGGTCTGGTGCGGCACAGAACACAATCCTGGCTGATCAGGGGCTCCAATTCCAGTTTCCTGCCCACTCCCCAGATCATTCAACCACCTGATCGAACAAATGTCAACCAGTGGTAAGGGGTGGCTAACATACGAATAACAGACACCCGGGAGTGAGTTACAGACAGGAATCTAATCGAGGGGTTCAGGGTGGTTTATATATAGAATAACAGATACCTGGGAGTGAGTTACAGACTGGAATCTAATCGAGGGGTTCAGGGTGGTTTATATATAGAATAACAGACACGCGGGAGTGAGTTACAGACTGGAATCTAATCGAGGGGTTCAGGGTGGTTTATATATAGAATAACAGATACCCGGGAGTGAGTTACAGACTGCAAACTAATCGAGGGGCTCGGGGTGGTTTATATAGACAATAACAGATACCGGGTTACAGACTGGAATCTAATCGAGGGGTTCGGGTGGTTTATATATAGAATAACAGATACCCGGGAGTGAGTTACAGACTAGAATCTAATCAAGGGATTCGAGGTGTTTATATAGAGAATAACAGATACCCGGGAGTGAGTTACAGACTGGAAACTAATCAAGGGGTTCGGGGTGGTTCGTATGTCGAATATCAGACACCCGGGAGTGAGTTACAGACTGGAATCTAATCAAGGGGTTCGGGGTGGTTCGTATGTCGAATATCAGACACCCGGGATTGAGTTACAGACAGGAATCTAATCGAGGGGTTCGGGATGGTTTATATATAGACTAAAAGATACCCGGGATTGAGTTACAGACAGGAATCTAATCCAGGGGTTCAGGGCGGTTTATATATAGAATAACATATACCCGGGAGTGAGGTACATACTGGAATGTAGTCGAGGGGTACGGGGAGGTTTATATATAGAATAACAGATACTGGGGAGTGAGTTACAGTCTGGAATCTAATTGAGTGGTTCAGGGAGGTGTATAAATAGAATAATAGATACCTGGAAGTGAGTTACAGACTGCAATCTAATCGAGGGGTTCCGGTGGTTTATATATAGAATAACAGATAACCGGGAGTGAGTTACAGACTGGAAACTAATTGAGGGGTTCGGGGTAGATTATACATACAATAACAGATACCCGGGAGTGAGTTTGAGACTGGAATCAAATCGAGGGGTTCAGGATGGTCTATATATAAAATAACAGATATCCGGGAGTGAGTTTGAGACTGGAATCTAATCGAGGGTTTCACGTGTTTATATATAGAATAACAGATACCCGGGAGTGAGTTACAGACTGGAATCTAATCGACGGGTTCAGGGTGGTTTATAAATAGTATAATAGATACCGGAAGTGAGTTACAGACTGGAATCTAATAGACGGATTCAGGTTGGTTTATATATAGAATAACAGATACCTGGGAGTGAGTTACAGACTGGAATCAAATCGAGGGGTTCAGGGAGGTTTATATATAGAATAACAGATACCCGGGAGTGAGTTACAGACTAGAATCTAATCGAGGGGATCAGGGTGTTTTTATACAGAATAACAGATACCCGGGAGTAAGTTACAGACTGGAATCTAATCTGGGGGTTTGGCGTAGATTACATATAGAATAACAGATACCTGGGAGTGAGTTACAGACTGGAATCAAATCGAGGGGTTCAGGGAGGTTTATATATAGAATAACAGTTATCCGGGAGTGAGTTTGAGACTGGAATCTAATCAAGGGTTTCACATGTTTATATATAGAATAACAGATACCCGGGAATGAGTTACAGACTGGAATCTAATCGAGGGGTTCGGAGTAGTTTATATACAGAATAACATATACCTGGGAAAGCATTACAGCCTGGAATCTAATCGAAGGGTTCGGGTGTTTATATATAGAATAACAGATACGCGGGAGTGAGTTACAGACTGGAATCTAATCGAGGGGCTCAGGATGTTTATAAAGAGAATAACAGATACCCGGGGGTGAGTTACAGACTGCAAACTAATCGAGGGGTTCGGGGTGGTTTATATAGACAATAACAGATACCGGGTTACAGACTGGAATCTAATTGAGGGGTTCGGGTGGTTTATAAAAAGAATAACAGATACCCGGGAGCGAGTTACAGACTGGAATCAAATCAAGTGGTTCGGGGTGGTTCGTATGTAGAATATCAGACACCCAGGAGTGAGTTACAGACAGGAGTCTAATCAAGGGGATCGGGGTGGTTTATATATAGAATAACAGATACCCGGGAGTGAGTGACAGACAGGAATCTAATCGAGCGGTTCGGCCTGGTTTATATATAGAATAACAGATACCCAGAAGTGAGTTACAGACTGGAATCTAATCGAGGGGTTCGGGGTAGTTTACATATAGAATAACAGATACCCGGGAGTGAATTACAGACTGGAATCTAATCGAGGGGTTCGGGGTGTTTTTATACAGAATAACAGATACCCGGCAGTAAGTTACAGACAGGAATCTTATCAAGATGATTGGGGTGGTTTATATATATATATAGAATAACAGATACACGGGAGTGCGTTACAGACAGAAGCTAATCGAGGGGTTCGCGGAGGTTTATACATTGAATAACAGATACCCGGGAGTGAGTTACCGAGTGGAATCTAATCGAGGGGTTCAGGTGGTTTATATATAGAATAACAGATACCCGGAAGTGAGTTACACACTGGAATCTAATCGAGGAGTTCAGGAGGTTTATATATAGAATAACAGATACCTGGTAGTGAGTTACAGACTGGAATCAAATCGAGGGGTTCGGGGTGTATTATATATATGGAATAACATATACCCAGGAGTGAGTTACAGACTGGAATCTAATCGAGGGGCTCGGGGTGTTTATATAGAGAATAACAAATACCCGGGGGTGAGTTACAGACTGCAAACTAATCGAGGGGTTCGGGGTGGTTTATATATAGAACAACAGATATCCAGGAGTGAGTTACAGACTGGAATCTAATCGAGGGGCAGGGTGTTTTTATACAGAATAACAGATACCCGGGAGTAAGTTACAGACTGGAATCTAATCAAGGGAATCGGGGTGATTTATATATAGAATAACAGATACCCGGGAGTGCGTTACACACAGGAATCTAATCGAGGGGTTCGTGGACGTTTATATATAGAATAACAGATACCCGGGAGTTGTTACAGACTGGAATCTAATTGACGGGTTCAGGGTGGTTTATAAATAGAATAATAGATACCAGAAGTGAGTTACAGACTGGAATCTAATCGAGGGGTTCGGGGTGTTTTTATACAGAATAACAGATACCCGGGAGTAAGATACAGACTGGAATCTAATCTGGGGGTACGGTGTAGATTACATATAGAATAACAGATACCTGGGAGTGAGTTACAGACTGGAATCAAATCGAGGGGTTCAGGGAGGTTTATATATAGAATAACAGATGTCCGGGAGTGAGTTTGAGACTGGAATCTAATCAAGTGTTTCACATGTTTATATATAGAATAACAGATACCCGGGAATGAGTTACAGACTGGAATCTAATCAAGGGGTTCGGGGTGGTTTATATAGACAAAAACGGATACCGGGTTACAGACTGGAATCTAATCGAGGGGTTCGGGTGGTTTATAAAAAGAATAATAGATACCCGGGAGCGAGTTACAGACTGGAATCTAATCAAGGGGTTCGGGGTGGTTTATATATAGAATAACAGATACCCGGGAGTGATTTACAGACAGGAATCTAATCGAGCGGTTCGGCCTGGTTTATATACAGAATAACAGATACCCAGAAGTGAGTTACAGACTGGAATCTAATCGAGGGGTTCGGGGTAGTTTACATATAGAATAACAGATACCCGGGAGTAAGTTACAGACTGGAATCTTATCAAGAGGATTGGGGTGGTTTATATATATAGAATAACAGATACACGGGATTGAGTTACAGACTGGAATCTAATCGAGGGGTTCGGGGGCGGTTATACATAGGATAACAGATACCCGGGAGTGAGTTACAGAGTGGAATCTAATCGAGGGGTTCAGGTGGTTTATATATAGAATAACAGATACCCGGAAGTGAGTTACACACTGGAATCTAATCGAGGGGTTCAGGAAGTTTATATATAGAATAACAGATACCTGGGAGTGAGTAACAGACTAGAATCTAATCGAGGGGTTCGGAGTAGTTTATATACAGAATAACATATACCTGGGAAAGCATTACAGCCTGGAATCTAATCGAAGGGTTCGGGTGTTTATATATAGAATAACAGATACCCGGGAATGAGTTACAGACTGGAATATAGTGGAGGGGTTCGGGGTGTTTCATATATAGAATAACAGATACGCGGGAGTGAGTTACCGACTGGAATCGAATCGAAGGGGTTCAAGGTGGTTTATATATAGAATAACAGATACCCGGGAGGGAGTTACAGACTGGAATCTAATCGAGGGGTTCGGGGTATTTATATACAAAATAACAGATACCCGGGAGTGAGTTACAGACTGGAATCTAATCAAGGGGATCGGGGTGGTTTACATATAGTATAACAGATACCCGGGAGTGAGTTACAGACTGGAATCTAATCGAGGGGTTCGGGATGGTTTATAAATAGAATGATAGATACCGGAAGTGAGTTACAGACTGGAATCTAATCGAGGGGTTCAGGGTGGTTTATATATAGAATAACAGATACCTGGGAGTGAGTTACAGACTGAAATCCAATCGAGGGGCAGGGTGTTTTTATACAGAATAACAGATATCCGGGAGAAAGTTACAGACTGGAATCTAATCAAGGGGATCAGGGTGCTTTATATATAGAATAACAGATATCCGGGAGTGCGTTACACACAGGGGTCTAATCGAGGGGCTCGCGGAGGTTTAAATATAGAATAACAGATACCCGGGATTGAGTTACAGACTGGAATCTAATCGCGCGGTTCGGGGGGTTTATACATAGGATAACAGATACACGGGAGTGAGTTACAGACCGGAATCTAATCGAGTGGATCCGGGTGGTTTATATATACAACAGCAGGTATCCGGGAGTGAGTTACAGCCTGGAATCTAATCGAGGGGTTCGGAGTAGATTCCATATAGAATAAAAGATACCCGGGAAACCATTACAGACTGGAATCTAATCGAAGGGTTCGGGTGTTTATATATAGAATAACAGATATCCGGGAGTGAGTTACAGACTGGAATCTAATCGAGGGTTTCACGTGTTTATATATAGAATAACAGATACCCAGGAGTGAGTTACAGACTGGAATCTAATCGAGGGGTTCGGGTGGTTTATATTTGAATAACAGATACCTGGGAGTGAGTTACATACTGGAATCTAATCGAAGGGTTCAGGTTGGTTCGTATGTAGAATATCAGACACCCGGGAGTGAGTTTCAGACTGGAATCTAATGCAGGAGTTTGGGGGGTTTTATATATAGAATAACAGATATCCGGGAGCGAGTTACACACTGGAATCTAATCGAGCGGTTCGGCGTGGTTTATATATAGAATAACAGATACCCGGGAATGATTTACAGACTGGAATCTCATCGAAGGGTTCGGCGTGTTTTTATACAGAATAACAGATACCCGGGAGTAAATTACATACTGGAATCTAATCAAGGGGATCGGGGTGGTTTATATATAGAATAACAGATAACCGGGAGTGCGTTACAGACAGGAATCTAATCGAGGGGTTCGTGGAGGTTTATATATAGAATAACAGATACCCGGGATTGAATAACAGACTGGAATCTAATCGAGAGGATCCGGACGGTTTATATATCGAACAGCAGATATCCGGGAGTAAGTTATAGACTGGAATCTAATCGAGGGGTTCAGGTGTTTATATATATATAATAACAGATACCCGGGAGTGAGTTACAGACTGGAATCTAATCGAGTGGTTCGGGGTAGATTACATATAGGATAACAGATACCCGGGAAAGCATTACAGACTGGAATCTAATCGAAGGGTTCGGGGTGGTTTATATATAGAATAACAGATACCCGGGAGTGCGTTACAGACTGGAATCTAATCAAGGGAATTGGGGTGCTTTATATATAGAATAACAGATACTCGGGAGTGAGTTACAGACAGGAATCTAATCGAGCGGTTCGGGGTAGTTTATATATACAATAACAGATACCCAGGAGTGAGTTACAGACTGGAATCTAATCAAGGGGTTCGGGGTGGTTTATATATAGAATAACAGATACCCGGAAGTGAATTACAGACTGGAATCTAAACGAGGGCTTCGGGAGGTTTATACATCGAATAACAGATACCTGGGAGTGAGTTACAGACTGGAATCTAATCGAGGGGTTCAGGGTGGTTTATATATAGAATAACAGATACCCAGGAGTGAGTTACAGACTGGAATCTAATTGAGTTGTTCAGGGTGGTTTATATATAGAAAAGCAGATACCCGGGAATGAGTTACAGACTAGAATCTAATCGAGGGGTTCGGGGTGGTTTACATATAGAATAACAGATACCCGGGAGTGCGTTACAGGCTGGAATCTAATCGAGCGGTTCGGGGTGTTTTTATACAGAATAACAGATACCCGGGAGTAAGTTACAGACTGGAATCTAATCAAGGGGATCGGGTTGGTTTATATATAGAATAACAGATACCCGGGAGTGCGTTACACACAGGAATCTAATCGAGGTGTTCGGGGTAGATTACATATAGAATAACAGATACCCGGAAGTGAGTTGCAGACTGAAATCTAATCGAGGGTTTCACATGTTTATATATAGAATAACAGATACCCGGGAGTGAGTTACAGACAGGAATCTAATCGACGGGTTCGGGGTGGTTTATATATAGAATAACAGATACCGGGTTACAGACTGGAATCTAATCGAGGGGTTCGGGTGGTTTATATTTGAATAACAAATACCCGGGGGCGAGTTACAGACTGCAATCTAATCGAGGGGTTCGGGGTGGTTCGTGTGTAGAATATCAGACACCCGGGAGTGAGTTACAGACTGGAATCTAATCAAGGGAATTGGGGTGGTTTATATATAGAATAACAGATACCCGTGAGTGAGTTACAGACTGGAATCTAATCGAGGGGTTCGGGGTAGTTTATATATAGAATAACAGATACGCGGGATGAGTTAGACTGGAATCAAATTGAAGGGGTTCAGGGTGTTTTTACACAGAATAACAGATACCCGGGAGTAAGTTACAGACTGGAATCTAATCAAGGGAATCGGGGTGGTTTATATATAGAATAACAAATACCCAGGAGTGCGTTACACACAGGAATCTAATCGAGGGTTTCGGGGTAGATTACATATAGAATAACAGATACCCGGAAGTGAGTTGCAGACTGAAATCTAATCGAGGGTTTCACATGTTTATATATAGAATAACAGATACCCAGGAGTGAGTTACAGAATGGAATCTAATCGACGGGATCGGGGTGGTTTATATAGACAATAACAGATACCGGGTTACAGACTGGAATCTATTCGAGGCGTTCGGGTGGTTTATATTTGAATAACAAATACCCGGGGGCGATTTACAGACTGCAATCCAATCGAGCGGTTCGGGGTAGTTTATATATAGAATAACAGATACCCGGGAGTGAGATACAGACAGGAATCTAATCGAGGGGTTCGCGGAGGTTTATATATAGAATAACAGATACCCGGGAGTAAGTTACAGAGTGCAATCTAATCGAGTGGATCGGGGTGTTTTATATATCGAACAACAGGTATCCGGGAGTGAGTTACAGACTGGAATCTAATCGAGGGGCTCGGGATGTTTATAAAGAGAACAACAGATACCCGGGAGTGATTTACAGACTGGAATCTTAGCTGGGGGTTCGGCGTAGATTACATATAGAATAACAGATACCTGGGAAAGCATTACAGACTGGAATCTAAACGAAGGATTCGGGTGTTTATATATAGAATAACAGATACCCGGGAATGAGTTACAGACTGGAATATAGTGGAGGGGTTCGGGGTGTTTTATATATAGAATAACAGATACGCGGGAGTGAGTTACAGACAGGAATCAAATTGAAGGGGTTCAGGGTGTTTTTGTACAGAATAACAGATACCCGGGAGTGAGTTACAGACTGGAATCTAATCAAGGGGATCGGGGTGGTTTATATATAGAATAACAGATATCCGGGAGTGAGTTACAGACAGGAAACTAATCGAGCGGTTCGGCCAGGTTTATATATAGAATAACAGATACCCGGAAGTGAGTTACAGACTGGAATCTAATCGAGGGGTTCGAAATGGTTTATAAAAAGAATAACAGATACCCGGGAGTGAGTTACAGACTGGAATCTAATCAAGGGGATCGGGGTGGTTTATATATAGAATAACAGATACCCGGGATTGAGTTACAGACTGAAATCTAATCGAGGGGTTCAAGGCGGTTTATATATAGAACAACAGACACCCGGGAGTGAGGTACAGACTGGAATCTAGTCGAGAGGTTCGGGGCGGTTTATATATAGAACAACAGATAACCGGGAGTGAGTTACAGACTGGAATCCAATTTAGGGGTTCGGGGTAGATTATATATAGAATAACAGATACCCGGGAAACGTTACACACTGGAATCAAATCGAAGGGTTCGGGTGTTTATATATAGAATAACAGATACCCGGGAGAGATAAAAGACTGGAATCCAGTGGAGGATTTCGGGGTGTTTTATATATAGAATAAAAGATACCCGGGAGTGAGTTACAGATTGGAATCTAATCGAGGGGTTCGGGGTGTTTATATATAGAATAACAGATACCCAGGAGTGAGTTACGGAATGGAATCTAATCGAGGGGTTTGGGGTGTTTATATACAAAATAACAGATACCCGGGAGTGATTACAGACTGGAATCTAATCAAGGGGATCGGGGTGGTCTATATATAGAATAACAGATACCCGGGAGGGAGTTACAGACTGGAATCTAATCGAGGGGTTCAGGGTAGTTTATATATAGAATAGCAAATACCCGGGAGTGAGTTAGAGACTGGAATCTAATCAAGGGGATCGGGGTGGTTTATATATACAATAACAGATACTCGGGAGTGAGTTACAGACTGGAATCCAATCGACAGGTTCAGGGTGGTTTAAAAATAGAATAATAGATACCCGGAAGTGAGTTACAGACCGGAAGCTAATCGAGGGGTTCGGGTGGTTTATATATAGAATAACAGATACCGGGCAGAGTTACAGAGTAGAATCTAATCGAGGGGCTCAGGGTGGTTTATATATAGAATAGCAGATACCCGAGAGTGAGTTACAGACTGGAATCTAATCAAGGGGATCGGGGTGGTTTATATATAGAATAACAGATTCCTGGGAGTGAGTTACAGACTGGAATGTAATCGAGGGGTTCAGGGTGGTTTATATACAGAATAACAGATACCCGGGAGTGAGTTACAGACTGGAATCTAATCGAGGGTATCACATGTTTATATATAGAATAACAGATACCCGGGAGTGAGTTACAGACTGGAATCTAATCGAGGGGTTCGGGGTGGTTTATATAGACAATAACATACCGGGATCCAGACTGGAATCTAATCGAGGGGTTCGCGTGGTTTATATTTGAATAACAGATACCCGGGAGTGAGTTACAGACTGGAATCTAACCAAGGGGTTCGAGGTGTTTATAAAAAGAATAACAGATACCCAGGGGAAGTTACAGACTGCAATCTCATCGAGGGGTTCGGGATGGTTTATAAAAAGAATAACAGATATCCGGGAGCGAGTTACTGACTGGAATCTAATCAAAGGTTTCGGGGTGGCTCGTATGTAGAATATCAGACACCCGGGAGTGAGTTACAGACTGGAATCTAATCAAGGGGTTCAGTGCGGTTTATATATAGAATAACACATACCCGGAAGCGAGTGACAGACTGGAATCTAATCAAGGGGTTCGGGTGGTTTATATATAGAATAACAGATACCTGGGAGTGAGTTACAGACTGGAATCTAATCGAAGGGTTCAGGGTGGTTCGTATGTAGAATTTCAGACACCCGGGAGTGAGTTTCAGACTGGAATCTAATGCAGGAGTTTGGGGGGTTTATATATAGAATAACAGATATCCGGGAGTGAGTTACACACTGGAATCTAATCGAGCGGTTCGGCGTGGTTTATATATAGAATAACAGATACCCGAAAGTGAGTTACAGACTGGAATCTAATCGAGGGGTTCAGGGTAGTTTATATATAGAATAACAGATACCCGGGAGTGAGTTACAGACTGGAATCTCATCGAAGGGTTCTGCGTGTTTTTATACAGAATAACAGATACCCGGGAGTAAATTACAGACTGGAATCTAATCAAGGGGATCGGGGTGGTTTATATATAGAATAACAGATTACCGGGAGTGCGTTACAGACAGGAATCTAATCGAGGGGTTCGCGGAGGTTTATATATAGAATAACAGATACCCGGGATGGAGTTACAGACTGGAATCTAAACGAGTGGATCCGGGTGGTTTATATATAGAACAGCAGGTATCCGGGAGTGAGTTATAGACTGGAATTTAATCGAGGGGTTCAGGCATTTATATATATAGAATAACAGATACCTGGGAGTGATTTACAGATTGGAATCTAATCTGGGGGTTCGGCGTAGATTACATGTAGAATAACAGATACCTGGGAAAGCATTACAGACTGGAATCTAATCGAAGGATTCAGGTGTTTATATATAGAATAACAGATACCCGGGAATGAGTTACAGACTGGAATATAGTGGAGGGGTTTGGGGTGTTTTATATATAGAATAACAGATACGCGGGAGTGAGTTACAGACAGGAATCAAATTGAAGGGGTTTAGGGTGTTTTTGTACAGAATAACAGATACCCGGGAGTAAGTTACAGACTGGAATCTAATCAAGGGAATCGGGGTGGTTTATATATAGAATAACAGATACCCGGGAGTGCGTTACACACAGGAATCTAATCGAGGGGTTCGCGGAGGTTTATATATAGAATAACAGATACCCGGGATTGAGTTACAGACTGGAATCTCATCAACGGGTTCAGGACGGTTTATAAATAGATTAATAGATACCGGAAGTGAGTTACAGACTGGAATCTAATAGAGGGATTCAGGGTGGTTTATATATAGAATAACAGATACCTAGGAGTGAGTAACAGACTGGAATCAAATCGAGGGGTTCAGGGAGCTTTATATATAGAATAACAGATATCCGGGAGTGAGTTACAGAATTGAATCTAATCAAGGGTTTCACGTGTTTCTATATAGAGTAACAGATACCCGGAAGTGAGTTGCAGACTGAAATCTAATCGAGGGTTTCACATGTTTATATATAGAATAACAGATACCCGGGAGTGAGTTACAGACAGGAATCTAATGGACGGGTTCGGGGTGGTTTATATAGACAATAACAGATACCGGGTTACAGACTGGAATCTATTCGAGGCGTTCGGGTGGTTTATATTTGAATAACAAATAGCCTGGGGCAAGTTACAGACTGCAATCTAATCGAGGGGTTCGGGGTGGTTCGTATGTAGAATAACAGATACCCGGGAGTGAGTTACAGACAGGAATCTAATCGAGCGGTTCGGGGTAGTTTATATATACAATAACAGATACCCGGGAGTGAGTTAAGACTGGAATCTAATCGAGGGGTTCAGGTGGTTTATATATACAATAACAGATACCCGGGAGTGAGTTACAGACTGGAATCTAATCGAGGGGTTTGGGTGGTTTATATCTGAATAACAGATACCCGGTGGTGAGTTACAGACTGCAATCTAATCGAGGGGTTCGGGATGGTTTATAAAAATAATAACAGATACCCGAGAGCGAGTTACAGACTGGAATCTAATCGAGCGGTTCGGCCAGGTTTATATATAGAATAACAGATACCCGGAAGTGAGTTACTGACTGGAATCTAATCGAGGGGTTCGGAATGGTTTATAAAAAGAATAACAGATACCCGGGAGTGAGTTACAGACTGTAATCTAATCAAGGGGATCGGGGTGGTTTATATATAGAATAACAGATAACGAGATTGAGTTACAGACTGGAATCTATTCGAGGGGTTCAAGGCGGTTTATATATAGAACAACAGACACCCGGGAGTGAGGTACAGACTGGAATCTAGTCGAGAGGTTCGGGGTGGTTTATATATAGAACAAAAGATAACCGGGAGTGAGTTACAGACTGGAATCTAATTTAGGGGTTCGGGGTAGATTATATATAGAATAACAGATACCCGGGAAACGTTACACACTGGAATCTAATCGAAGGGTTCGGGTATTTATATATAGAATAACAGATACCCGGGAGTGAGTTACAGACTGGAATCCTGTGGAGGATTTCGGGGTGTTTTATATATAGAATAACAGATATCCGGGAGCGAGTTACAGATTGGAATCTAATCGAGAGGTTCGGGGTGCTTATATACAAAATAACAGATACCCAGCAGTGAGTTACAGACTGGAATCTAATCAAGGGGATCGGGGTGGTCTATATATAGAATAACAGATACCCGGGAGTGAGTTACAGAATGGAATCTAATCGAGGGGCTCAGGGTGGTTTATAAATAAAATAATAGATACCCGGAAGTGAGTTACACACTGGAAGCTAATCGAGGGGTTCGGGTGGTTTATATATAGAATAACAGATACCTGGCAGAGTTACAGACTGGAATCTAATCGAGGGGTTCAAGGTGGTTTATATATAGAATAGCAGATACCCGAGAGTGAGTTACAGACTGGAATCTAATCGAGGGGTTCGGGGTGGTTTATATATAGAATAACAGATACCCGGGAGTGAGTTACAGACTGGAATGTAATCGAGGGGTTCAGGGTAGTTTATATATAGAATAGCAAATACCCGGGAGTGAGTTGGAGACAGGAATCTAATCAAGGGGATCGGGGTGGTTTATATATATATAGAATAACAGATACCTGGGAGTGAGTTACAGACTGGAATGTAATCGAGGGGTTCAAGGTGGTTTATATATAGAATAACAGATATCCGGGAGAGAGTTACAGACTGGAATCTAATCGAGGGTATCACATGTTTATATATAGAATAACAGATACCCGGGAGTGAGTTACAGACTGGAATCTAATCGAGGTGTTCGGGGTGGTTTATATAGACAATAACAGATACCGGGTTACAGACTGGAATCTAATCGAGGGGTTCGGGTGGTTTATGTTTGAATAACAGATACCCGGGGGTGAGTTACAGACTGCAATCTAATCGAGGGGCTCGGGATGGTTTATAAAAAGAATAACAGATACCCGGGAGCGAGTTACAGACTGGAATCTAATTGAAGGATTCGGGGTGGTTCGTATGTAGAATATCAGACACCCGGGAGTGAGTTACAGACTGGAATCTAATCAAGGGGTTCAGGGCGGTTTATATATAGAATAACAGATACCCGGAAGCGAGTGACAGACTGGAACCTAATCGAGCGGTTCGGGTTGTTTATATATAGAATAACAGATACCTGGGAGTGAGTTACAGACTGGAATCTAATCGAAGGGTTCAGGGTGGTTCGTATGTAGAATAGCAGACACCCGGGAGTGAGTTTCACACTGGAATGTAATCGAGGGGTTCGGGTGGTTTATATATAGAATAACAGATACCCGGGGGTGAGTTACGGACTGAAATCTAATGCAGGGGTTTGGGGGGGTTTATATATAGAATAACAGATATCCGTGAGTGCGTTACATACAGGAATCTAATCGAGGGGTTCGCGGAGGTTTATATATAGAATAACAGATACCCGGGATTGAGTTACAGACTGGACTCTAATCGAGTGGATTCGGGTGGTTTATATATAGAACAACAGATATCCGGGAGTGAGTTACAGACTGGAATCTAATCTAGGGGTTCGGGGTAGATTACATATAGAATAACAGATACCCGGGAAAGCATTAAGACTGGAATCTAATCGAAGGGTTTGGGTGTTTCTATATAGAATAACAGATACCCGGGAGGGAGTTACCGTCTGGAATCTAATCGAGGGGTTCGGGGTGTTTATATATAAAATAACAGATACCCGGGAGTGAGTAACGGACTGGAATCTAATCAAGGGTTTCAGGGTGGTTTATATATAGAATAACAGATACCCGGGAGTGAGTTACAGACTGGAATCTAATCGACGGGTTCAGGGTGGTTTATAAATAGAATAATAGATACCCGGGAGTGAGTTACAGACTGGAATCTAATCGACGGGTTCAGGATGGTTTATAAATAGAATAATAGATACCCGAAGTGAGTTACAGACTGGAATCTAATCGAGGGCTTCGGGTGGTTTATACATCGAATAACAGATACCTGGGAGTGAGTTACAGACTGGAATCTAATCGAGGGGTTCAGGGTGGTTAATATGTAGAATAACAGATATCAGGGAGTGAGTTACAGACAGGAATCTATTCGAGGGTTTCACGTGTTTATATATAGAATAACAGATACCCGGGAGTGAGTTACAGACTGGAATCTAATCGAGCTGTTCAGGGTGGTTTGTATATAGAATAGCAGATACCCGGGAGTGCGTTACAGACTGGAATCTAATCGAGGGGTTCGGGGTGTTTTTATACAGAATAACAGATATCCGGGATTGAGTTACAATCTGGAATCTAATCTCGGGGTTCGGGGGGGTTTATACATAGGATAACAGATACCCGGGAATGAGTTACAGACTGGAATCAAATCGAGTGGCTCCAAGCGGTTTATATATAGAACAACAGGTATCCGGGAGTGAGTTACAGACTGGAATCTAATCGAGGTGTTCAGGTGGTTTATATATAGAATAACAGATACCCAGAAATGGGTTACAGACTGGAATCTAATCGAGGGGTTCGGGGTACTTATATAGAGAATAGCAGATATACGGGAGTGAGATACAGACAGGAATCTAATCGAGGGGTTCGCGGAGCTTTATATATAGAACAACAGATACCCGGGAGTGAGTTACAGACTGGAATCTAATCGCGCGGTTCGGTGGGTTTATACATAGGATAACAGATACCCAGGATTGAGTTACAGACTGGAATCTAATCGAGTGGATCCGGGTGGTTTATATATAGAACAGCAGGTATCCGGGAGTGAGTTACAGACTGGAATCTAATCGAGGGGTTCAGGTGGTGTATATATAGAATAACAGATACCCGGGGGTGAGTTACAGACTGGAATCTAATCGAGGGGTTCGGAATGGTTTATAAAAAGAATAACAGATACCCAGGATTGCATTACAGCCTGGAATCTAGTGGAGGGGTTCAGGGTGTTTTATATATAGAATAACAGATACCCGCGAGTGAGTTACAGACTGGAATCTAATCGACGGGTTCAGGGTGGTTTATAAATAGAATAACAGATACCCGGGAGTGAGTTACAGACTGGAATCTAATCGAGGGGCTCGGGGTGGTTTATATATAGAATAACAGATACCCGGGAGTGAGTTACAGACTGGAATCTAATCGAGGTGGTTTGCATATAGAATAACTATACCCGGCAAGTAACACTCACGCAACAGAAGTGTGAGGCAACAACCATCTCCAACAAGAGAGAATCCAGGCATCGTCGCTTGACATTCAGCGGCATTACCATCACTGAATCCCCCCACTATCAACATCCTGGGGGTTACCATTGACCAGAAACTGAACTGCACCTGCCTTATAAATACTGCAGCTACAAAAGCAGGTCAGAGACTGGGAATCCTGCGGCAAGTAACTCATCTCCTGATTCCCCCAAAGCCTGTCCACCATCTACAAGGCACAAGACGGGAGTCTGATGGAATTCTCTCCACTTGCCTGGATGAGTGCGGCTCCCACAACACTCAAGAAGCTCGACAGCGTCCTGGACAAAACAGCCCCACTTGATAGGCACCCCATCCACAAACATTCACTCCCTCCACCACCGATGCACAGTGGCAGCAGTGTGTGTACCATCTACAAGATGCACTGCAGCAACTCGCCAAGGCTCCTTCGACAGCGCCGCCCAAACCCACGACCTCTACCATCTAGAAGGACGAGGGCAGCAGACACATGGGGAACACCACCACCTGGAAGTTCCCCTCCGAGCCCCTCACCATCCCGACTTGGAAATATATCAGCCGTTCCTTCACTGTCGTTGAGTCCAAATCCTGAAACTCCCTCCCTAACAGCGCTGTGGGTGTACCTACACCACACGGGACCGCAGCAGCTGAAGAAGGCAGCTCACCCACCACCTTCTTAAGGGGGGAATTAGGGACGGGCAACAAGTGATGGGCCCAGCCAACTGAGTTAAATAAAAGTTATGCATCCCTTTCCAGCACAAAAACACAACAGGAAAAGTGGCCCAACCACAAAGAAATTAAGGCCAGCATTAGATCCAAAGAGGAGTCACATAAAGTTGCTAGAAAGAGTAGCAAGGCTGAGGATTGGGAGCAGTTTACAATCCAGCAAAGCCGGAGCGAGAGGTTGATGAAGAGGCGGGAAAATAGAGTATGAGAGTAAACTTGCAAGGAACATAAAAGAGGAAAGCAAAAGCTTCTATAAGTGTATAAGATAAAGGTTAGTGAAGTCAAATGTGGGTCCCGTACAGTCCGCAAAGGGAGATTTTATAATTGAGACTAAAGAGTATTTAAGAAGAAAAAGGTTAGTGAAGACAAATGTGGGTCCCGTACAGTCCGCAAAGGGAGATTTTATAATAGAGACTAAAGATTATTTAAGAAGAAAAAGGTTAGTGAAGACAAATGTGGGTCCCATACAGTCCAAAAAGGGAGATTTTATAATAGAGAATAAAGAAGTGGCAGAGCAGTTGAACTACTACTTTCGTTCTGTCTTCATGGAGGAAGAAACAAATAACTTCCCCGAAAAGCGAGTGAAAAGGAGGAATTGAAGGAAATTCGTCTTACTAAAACCACAGTGCTGGAGTAATTGAGTCGGATTGGGAGCCGATTAATCGCCAGGGCCCTGATAATCTACTTCCCAGGGTACTGAAGGAGGTAGCCATGGAAATAGTGGAAACATTGGCTGTCATCTTCCAAAACTCTGCAGATTCTGGAACAGTCCCAGCCAGATCGGAGGGTGCCAAATATAACCCCACTGTTCATAAAAGGAGGGAGGGAGAAAACAGTGAATTACAGACCGGTTAACCTAACATCAGCGGAAGGGAAAATGCTTGAGTCGATTATAAAGGACGTGATAGCAGGACACTTAGAAAATATCAATGGAATTAGACAAAGTCAAGATGGATATATGAAAAGGAAATCAAACCTGGAGTTTTTTTTGTATGGATGTAACTAGCAGGAGAGATAAGGGAGGACCAGTGGATGTGGTGTATTTGGATTTGCAGAAAGCTTTTGATAAAGTCCCACAAAAGAGGTTCATGTGTAAAATGAAAGCCCCTGCAATTGGGGGTAATATTTTGAAGTGGATTGAGAATCGGTTAGCAGACAGGAAACAGAGTAGGGATAAATGGGTCTTTATTTCCACCCCCCACCCTCTCCAGAGTGGCAGGTGGTGACTAGTGCGATACCACAGGGATCAATGCTTGAGCCCAGCTATTCGCAATACAGATCAACGATTTGGATGAGGGAACCAAATGTAACATTTGGTGACGATACGAAACTTGGTGAAAATGTGAGCGAGAAGGACAGTGTGAAGAGGCTTCAAGGCGATTTAGACAAGCTGAGTGAGTGGTCGATTAAATGGCAGATGCACTATTACGTGGACAAGTGTGAAGTGATCCACTTTGGAGAACAAAACAGAATGGCGGAATACTATTTGAATGGTGATCGACTGGGAAGTGTGGATGTACAAAGGGACCTGGGTGTCCTTGTACACCAGCCACAGGAAGCGAGCATACAGCTGCAGCCAGCAGTTAAGGTGGCAAATGGTATATTGGCCCTCATTGCGAGAGGACTGGAGTACAGGAACAAGGATGGCTTACTGCAGCTGGACAGGGCCTTGGTGAGACCACACCTGGAGCAGTGTGCGCAGTTTTGGTCTCCTTACCTAAGAAAGGATATATTTGCAGCAGAGGGAATGCAACAAATGTTCACCAGGCTGATTCCTGGGCAGCAGGATTGTCGTATGAGGAGAAATTGGGCCCGTATTCACCGGAGTTGACAAGGATGAGAGGGGATCTCGTTGAATCGTATAATATTCTGACAGGGCTGGACAGACTGGATGCAGTAATGATGCTTCCTTTGGCTGGGGGGTCTAGCACAAGGGGTCACAGTCTCAGAATACTGGGCAGGCCATTTAGGACCGAGATGAGGAGAAACTTCTTCACTCAGAGGGTGGTGAACCTATGGAATTCTTGACCACAGGAGGCTGTGAAGGGCCAGTCATTGAATAGATTTAAGGAGGAAATAGGTAGATTTCTACACACCAAAGGCATCCAGGGGCATGGGGGAGAGCGGGAGTGAAGTGTTGAGATAGAGGATTAGCCAAATACATATTGATTTACAGACCAGGCTTGAAGGGGTGACTGACCTACCCTTACTCCCATTTTCTATGTTTAACAGAAACCCGGGAGTGAAAAACAAACTGGAAGCTAATCGAGGGGTTCAGGGTGGTTTATATATAGAATAACAGATACACAGCAGTGAGTTACAGACTGGAATCTAATCGAGGGGTTCAGGTGTTAATATATAGAATAACAGATACCCGGGAGTGAGTTACAGACTGGAATCTAATCGAGGGATTTGGGGTGGTGGTTTATATATAGAATAATAGATACACGGGAGTGAGTTACAGACTGGAATCTAATCGAGGGGTTCAGGGTGGTTTATATTTCGAATAACAGATACCCGGGAGTGAGTTACAGACTGGAATCTAATCGAGGTGTTCAGGGTGGTTTATATACAGAATAACAGATACCTGGAAGTGAGTTACAGACTGGAATCTAATCGAGGGGTTCAGGTGGGTTTATATATAGAATAACAGATACCCAAGTGTGAGTTACAGACTGGAATCTAATCGAAGGGTTCGGGGTGTTTATATACAGAATAACAGATATCCGGGAGTGAGTTACAGACTGGAATCTAATCGAGGGTTTCGGGTGGGTTTATATATAGAATAACAGATACCCGGGAATGAGTTACAGACTGAAATCTAATCGAGGGGTTCGGAAGGTGGTTTATATATAGAATAACAGATACCCGGGAGTGAGTTATAGACTGGAATCTAATCGAGGGGCTCGGGGTGGTTTATATATAGAATAACAGATACCCGGGAGAGAGTTACAGACTGGAATCTATTGGGGGGATTCGGGGTGGAATATATAGAATAACAGATACCCGGGAGAGAGTTACAGACTGGAATCTAATCGAGGGGTTCCGGGTGGTTTATATACAGAATAACAGATACACGGGAGTGAGTTACAGACTGGAATCTAATCGAGGGGTTCCGGTGGGTTAAAATATAGAATAACAGATACCTGAGTGTGAGTTACAGACTGAAATCTAATCGAGGGGTTCGGAAGGTGGTTTATATATAGAATAACATATACCCAAGAGTGAATTATACACAGGAATCTAATCGAGCGGATCAGGGTGGTTTATATATAGAGTAACAGATACCCGGGAGTGAGTTACAGACTGGAATCTATTGGAGGGATTCGGGGTGGAATACATAGAATAACAGATACCCGGGAGCGAGATACAGATTGGAATCTAATCGAGGGGTTCGGGGGGGGTTTAGCATAGAATAGCAGATAGCCGAGAGTGAGATCCAGACTGGAATCTAATCCAGGGTTTCGGATGGTTTATATATAGAAGAACAGATAACCGGGTGTGAGTTATAGACTGGAATCAATTGGAGTGGTTCGGGGTGGTTTATATATAGAATAACAGATAGCCGGAAGTGAGTTTCAGACTGGAATCTAATCAAGGGGTTCGGGTGGTTTATATATAGAATAATAGATACCCAGGAGTGAGTTATAGACTGGAATCAATTGGAGTGCTTCGGGGTGGTTTATATATAGAATAACAGATACCCAGGAATGAGTTACAGACTGGAATCTAATCGAGGGTTTGGGGGGTTTATATGTAGAATAATAGATACCCGGGAGTGAGTTACAGACTGGAATCTAATCGAGGGGTTCGGAGGGGTTTATAAATAGAATAACAGATACCCGTGAGTGAGTGACAGACTGGTATCTAATCGAGGGGTTCGGGGCGGGGGGGGTGGTGGTTTATATATAGAACAACAGATACCCGGGAATGAGTTACAGACTGGAATGTAATCGAGGGGTTCGGGGGTGGTTTATATATAGAATAACAGATACCCGGGAGTGAGATACAGACTGGAATCTAATCAAGGGGTTTGGGGTGGTTTATATATAGAACAACAGATACCTGGGAGTGAGTTACAGACTGGAATCTAATCGAGGGGTTCGGAGGGGTTTATATATAGCATAACAGATACCCGGGAGTGAGTTACAGACTGGAATCTAATCGAGGGGTTCGGGGGGGGTTTATATATAGAATAACAGATACCTGGGAGTGAGTTACAGACTGGAATCTAATCGAGGGGTTCGGGGGGGGTTTATATATAGAATAACAGATACCCAGGAGTGAGTTATACCCTGGAATCTAATCAAGGGGTTCGGGTGGTTTATATATAGAATAACAGATATCCGGGAGTGAGTTATAGACTGGAATCTAATCATGGGGTTCGGGGTGGTTTATATATAGAATAACAGATAGCCGGAAGTGAGTTTCAGACTGGAATCTAATCAAGGGGTTCGGGTGGTTTATATATAGAATAATAGATACCCAGGAGTGAGTTACAGACTGGAATCTAATCAAGGGGTTCGGGGGGTTTATATGTAGAATAATAGATACCCAGGAGTGAGTTACAGACTGGAATCTATTGAAGGGGTTCGGGGTGGTATATATAGAATAACAGATACCCGGGAGTGAGTTACAGACTGGAATCTAATTGAGGGGATTGGGGGGTTTATATGTAGAATAATAGATACCCGGAAGTGAGTTACAGACTGGAATCTAATTGAGGGGTTCGGAGGGGTTTATATATAGAATAACAGATACCCGGGAGTGAGTACAGACTGGTATCTAATCGAGGGGTTCGGGGCGGGGGGGGTGTGGTGGTTTATATATAGAACAACAGATACCCGGGAATGAGTTACAGACTGGAATGTAATCGAGGGGTTCGGAGGTGGTTTATATACAGAATAACAGATACCCGGGAGTGAGTAACAGACTGAAATCTAATCGAGGGGTTCGGGGTAGTTTATATATAGAATAACAGATACCCGGGAGTGAGATACAGACTGGAATCTAATCGTGAGGTTCGGGGGGGGGGTTTATATATAGAATAACAGATACCCGGGAGTGAGTTACAGACTGGAATCTAATCGAGGGGTTCGGGGTGGTTTATATATGGAAAATCAGATACCCGGTTTGAGTTACAGACTGGAATCTCATCGAGGAGATCGGGGTAGTTTATATATAGAATAACAGATACCCGGGAGTGAGTTATAGACTGGAATCTAATCGAGGGGTTCGGGGTGGTTTATATATGGAAAATCAGATACCCGGTTTGAGTTACAGACTGGAATCTCATCGAGGAGATCGGGGTAGTTTATATATAGAATAACAGATACCCGGGAGTGAGTTATACCCTGGAATCTAATCAAGGGGTTCAGGTGGTTTATATATAGAATAACAGATACCCGGGAGTGAGTTACAGGCTGGAATCTAATCGTGGGCTTCGGGGTGGTTTATATATAGAATAACAGATACCCGGGAGTGAGTTATAGACTGGAATCTAATCGAGGAGATCGGGGTGGTTTATATATAGAATATCAGACACCTGGGAGTGAGTTACAGACTGGAATCTCATCGAGGAGATCGGGGTAGTTTATATATAGAATAACAGATACCCGGGAGTGAGTTATACCCTGGAATCTAATCAAGGGGTTCAGGTGGTTTATATATAGAATAACATATACCTGGGAGTGAGTTGTAGACTGGAATCTAATCGAGGGGTTCGGGGGCGTTTATATATAGAATAACAGATACCCGGGAGTGAGTTACAGACTGGAATCTAATCGAGGGGTTCGGCGGGGGGTGGTTTATATATAGAATAACAGATACCGGGGAGTGAGTTACAGACTGGAATCTAATCGAGGGGTTCGGGGGTGGTTTATATATAGAATAACAGATACCTGGGAGTGAGTTACAGACTGGAATCTGACCGAGGGGTTCCCTGTGGATTATATACAGAATAACAGATACTCGGCAGTGAGTTACAGGCTGGAATCTGATCTATCTCGCCCTGCCACTTTATCTCAGTCAATAGCTTTTGTAATTAACGCTGAGTTGCACAGCAGATTGCACAACTGGGCTGAGATGAGCCAGCCTCAATCTGCACCGCTGCCTGGCACCCTCAGGCCAGCACGGGGTCCCTACACGATGCTGTAAGCACTGATCCCCACCCCAGCCGGAATAATACTACAGAGGAGCAGAGATGCACTGGAGGAGAGTGCTTCAGTGCCTGAGTGTGATCACACACACAGACACAGACACACACACAGACACACACACAGACACACACACAGACACACAGACACACACACAGACACACACACAGACACACACACAGACACACACACAGACACACACACAGACACACACACAGACACACACACAGACACAAACATAACCTCAGTTCGACCTCATATCCAGCCCTGCGCACCCTCCCTCTATTGCAAGCAAGACTCAGCTAGACCACACTTAGGAGGATGCGGCAATCGTCCTCTCTGCCTGCCCTGTTTTCAACCACACTGCTCACAGTTCTGCTGCCTGGTTCAGAAGCAGAGACCGCTGCAAAACACAAATAGAAGAACACGCGAGCTCAGGTCAAAAGAGGAGCAGGACGAGGCCACTCGGCCCCTCCGGCCTGCTCCACCCCCCCCCCCCCCCCCCCCCCCCCCCACACCATTCGATAAGATCGCGGCCGATCTGATTGCGGCCTGGACTCCGCTTTCCTGACTCTCCCCTCCCACCACAACCCTCGTCGATCAGAAACCCGCCTCGTCGGCCTTGAGTATGTCCAACAGCCCTGGCCTCCGCTGCTCTCTGGGTGGGTGGGTGGAATCCCACAGACTGACCACCCTCTGGGAGAAGAAATCCCTCCTCCTCTCCGACCCCCTCGTTCTGAAACTGTGCCGCCCCTCCCCCCCTCCCTCCTCGTTCTAAATTCCACCCACCCCCCACACGAGGTGGGGGGGGGGGGGAACATCCTCCCAGCATCCACCCCTGTCGAGTCCCCTACCACCGCCAACACCCGGCCCCCCCACCCCCCCCATCCCTCTCAGAATCTTATCTGTCTCGATAAGATCGCCTCTCATTCGTCTAAACTCCAACAGGGGACAGGTTATCTTTTTTTTTGGGTGAAACCAATTAAACCAAATCAACAAAATGAGGACAAATCAAGCACAGCCCCTAATTCAGGTCAGCTGTAAAACTGAAGACAAAATTTAAAGGAAACTTACAACTTCAACCAAAATGTGATTAAAGGGGTCAATAAAACACCCAGTCCCCGCGGTGCCCACCGAGCACAAAAGGCCTCAAGAGTGCCAGCAGACACCGCGTGCTCCCTCTCCGGGGACATCCAGCCGCGAACATAGCCGCGGAAGAGGGACAAACAATCGGGCGGGGCTTCCCCGTCGATCGCCCCGCTGCCTGGACCTGTGAATGGCCAACTTGGCCAGGCCCAGGAGCAGGTTCACGAGGAGGGCCTCCTCCTTCCCGACCCCCTTCCGCACCGGGTGCCCATAGATCAGGAGCGTGGGGCTGAAGTGCAAACAAAACATTAATAAAAGGTTTCTCAAATAACTAAAAAGGGAGTGCAGCCTAACACACCCTATATACGCATGGTCCACGGACTCCACAAGACCGCAAAAAGGGCACGTGTCCTGGGAGTCCGTGAACCTATGCATTCTGTGATTATAAGGGACTGCTGCATGCAACACCCTCCAACCCAGGTCTCCGATAGAAAGGGGGAGGACACCTCCGTAGAGGGCCTCCCATCGGGGCCTCCGCCGCCGGTCCAACAGGGGACAGGGCCCAACCTGCTCAACCTCTCTCCTCACGAGACAAACCCCCACCCCCCTCCCCCCCACCCCCACCCCCCCAGGAATCGTGTCGGCGGCCAGAACGGACAATTTGTAACCATCAGGACAGAGGGAGCGGTCTGTGTTTAGGGTGTTGGTGTGGTGGGTGGGGGGGAGGGGTCTTTTTTTTGGAGAAAGGTGACCTGAGTTTCACACGATTGAAGGTGCTGCGACAGGGGTCGATGTAGAAAAGGTGTTGCCGGTGGATTGGGGGGGGTGGGGGTGACCAGAATCCGGGGACTGTGAAATTGGGAGAGTCACGAACAGAAGCCTTGAGTGTGCTCCCACGGGGACAGAAAGTCAGGTGCAGCAGGTAGCTTGATCACTCTGGCTGGCAGGACAGAAAAGCAGACCATTGTTCAAACGGAGCGAGGCTGCGGGATTCTGAGGGTGCGGAGGGATCCGGGCATCCTGGTGCACGAATCACAAAAAGAAGTTGGTGTGCAGATGCAGCAAGTGATCGGGGGGGGGGGGGGGGGGTGGGTGGCGAGAGGAACGTTGTCCTTCTTTGCGAGGGGGGACGGAGTCAGGAAAAGTGAGGGGGGGTGTCTCGCTCCGACTGTCCGGGGCTTTGGGTGAGGCCGCTCCTGGGGCCCTGCGGACGGTTTCGGTCTCCTTCCTTAAGGATGGGACAGGCTCGCGCCGGAGGCCGTTCAGAGAAGCTTAGCTCGGCCGATTCCTGGGACGAAGGGGGGGGGGTTTGTCTCGTGAGGAGAGAGGTTGAGCAGGTCGGGCCCTGTTACCCATTGGGGTTTGGACGAATGAGAGGCGATCTTATCGAGACAGATTAGATTCTGAGGTGGAGGGGGGGGGGGGGAGGGGTAGGGGGCTCGACAGGGTGGATGCTGGGAGGACGTTTCCCCCACGTGGGTGGGGGGGTTATCTAGAACGAGGACGGAGGGGGCGAGGGGGGCACAGTTTCAGAACGAGGGGGTCTCCCGTTGAAGACAGAGAGGAGGAGGAATTTCTTCTCTCAGAGGGGTGGGTCCGTCTGTGGGATTCTCTCTCACCCCCTCCCCCCACCCCTCAGAGAGCAGCGGAGGCCGGGGCTGTTGAATATACTCAAGGCTGAGCGAGGCGGGTTTCTGATCGATGAGGCAGTCGAGGGTTATGGGGGGGGAGGTGGGGGGAAGGACAGGAAAACGGAGTCGAGGCCACTTATCAGATGGGGGGGGTGGGGAAGCAGGCTCGAGGGGCTGTCTCCATTGCCTGCTGAACGTCAGGACAGTAGCTCTCCCACCCCCCACACACACACAACCCAAACTCCACGCTCTCTCTCTCGCAAACCCCACCTCCCTTCCCATCTATCCCCCGTCCCCTCACCCCCACACAACCCCGAACTCCGCGCTCTCGCTCTCTCGCAAACCCCACCTCCCCTCCCGTCCAACCCCCCCCCCCCCCCGCTCACCCCCACACAACCCCGAACTCCGCGCTCTCTCTCGCAAACCCCACCTCCCCTCCCCTCCAACCCCCCCCCCTCACCCCCACACAACCCCGAACTCCGCGCTCTCTCTCTCGCAAACCCTACCTCCCCTCCCATCTACCGCCCCCTCACCTCACCCCACACAACCCCGAACTCCGCGCTCTCTCTCTCTCTCGCAAACCCCCCTCCCCTCCCGTCTACCCACCCCCCCCACCTCACCCACACACAACCCCGAACTCTGCTCTCTCTCGCAAACCCCACCTCCCCTCACCCTCCCCCTCCCGTCCACCCCCCCCTCCCCTCACCTCACCACCACACAACACCAAACTCCGGGCTCTCTCTCTCTCGCAAACCCCACCTCCCTTCCCGTCCACTCCGCCCTCCCCTCACCTCACCCCACACAACCCCGAACTCCGCGCTCTCTCTCTCTCACAAACCCACCCTCCCCTCCCGTCTAGCCCCCCTCCCCTCACCTCACCCACACACAACCCTGAACTCTGCTCTCTCTCTCGCAAACCCCACCTCCCCTCTCCCCTCACCCTCCCGTTCACCCCCCCCCCTCAGCTCACCACCACACAACCCCGAACTCCGCACTCTCTCTCTCTCGCAAACCCCACCTCCCCTCCCGTCCAACCCCCTCCCCTCACCCCCACACAACCCCGAACTCCACGCTCTCTCTCTCGCAAACCCCACCTCCCCGCCCCCCCCCACCCCCGTGGTCATACTCACTGCCCGCCGCAGAACTGCGTCCCTCCCAGGAAGCCGTACTTGTCGGTGCGCTGCGAGGAGGCGGTGCTGCCGTTGAGCTCTGAGTCCGATCCCAGCGAGCTGCCGTCCTCCTGCAGCAGGGACTCGGCCGTGCCGTACATGGAGACCGAGTCCACCTGGCCGTAGAGGGAGGCCGTGTCGGCCAGCGAGACCACGTCGGGGGCCGGCTCGCCGCCGGGGCCGCGGGGCGAGGCCGGCGGCCGTGCCTGCTCGGCCGATGGGCTCCGAGGCTGGCCGGCGCCGGCGGGGGGCCGGTCGGCCGGCCCGACGGCCGGAGGCTCGCCGCCGGAATCCGGTACGGGCCGGTCGGCCGGCGCGACGGCCGGAGGCTCGCCGACGGGGGCCGGTGCGGGCTGGTCGGCCGGCGCGACGGCCGGAGGGCCCTCAGCGGGCGTGGCCGGCACCCCCGGGCACTGGTCAGCGGGCGCCCCGGGGCACGGGTCTGCTGGTGTCCAGTCTCCCAGGGCAGCTGGTTGCCTCTGGGCCATGGTGGCGGGGTGGGGGGGGGTGGGAGGGGGGAGAGAGGGCGTCACGCTGACCAGAGAGGGTCACTCTCTCTCTCTCTCTGGCAGCGCAAAAGGTCACTCTGGCTGGAGAGATTCACTCGCCCTCCCTCCCTGGCCAGGGAGCTGGTCACTCTCTCTTTCCTTTCTTCTGGCCGGGCATAGGGTCCCTCTGGCTGGAGATGGACCCTCACTCTCTCGCTCTCTCACCCAACCCTGGCCGGGCAGACGGTCACTCTTCCCCGACACAGAGTCACCCCCGGCCAGACGGAGTCACTCTCCCTTCTCTCTCTGGCGGGACGCAGGGTCAGTCTGGCCGGAGAGGATGGTCACAGTCGCTCCCTCTGAGCCAAGAGATGCCCGCTCTCCCCGCCCTCTGGCCAGAGAGATGGTCACTCTCCCTTCCCTCTGGCCAGAGAGATGGTCACCCTGGCTCCCGGTGGCTGGGCACAGGGCCACTCTGGCTAGGGAGATGGCCGCCCTCCTTCCAGCCGGGCGGACGCAGGGTCGCTCGGGCCAGGGGAGGGACGGTCGCTCCCCCCTCCCTCTGGCTGGACGCAGGGTCACCCTGGCTCCCTCAGGCCGGGGTGGGATGGTCGCTCTCCTGTCACTCTGGCCGGGGAGGGATGGTCACTCTGGCTCCCTCAGGCCGGGGAGGGATGGTCGCTCTCCTGTCACTCTGGCCGGGGAGGGATGGTCGCTCTCCTGTCACTCTGGCCGGGGAGGGATGGTCACTCTCCTGTCACTCTGGCCGGGGAGGGATGGTCACTCTCCTGTCACTCTGGCCGGGGAGGGATGGTCACTCTCCTGTCACTCTGGCCGGACACAGGGTCACTCTGGCTGGGGAGGGATGGTCACTCTAACTGGACACAGGGTCACTCTGGCCGGGGAGGGATGGTCACTCTGGCTGGACACAGGGTCACTCTGGCTGGACACAGGGTCACTCTGGCCGGGGAGGGATGGTCACTCCCCCTTATCCTCTGGCTGGACACAGGGTCACTCTGGCCAGGGGAGGGATGGTCACTCTGGCCGGGGAGGGATGGTCACTCCCCCTCCTCCTCCTCCCTCTCCCTGTGGCCGGACTGGGCCTCTCAGCCCCTCCCCCACGGTCTCCAGTGGCCGGACTGGGCCTCTCCGTCCCTCTCACGCCGGCCGGACAGCGGCCCGACACTGACCGCTCCCTCTCTCCCTCCTTCTAACGGCCGCTCCCGTCTCGCGGCGCAGGCCCGGCTCACCCGCCCTGCGCGCTCGCGCCCGCGCAACGCACGTCCGGCGGCGTCCGCGAGCCCGCCGACCGGGGTTGGAGGGGGCTGACGTCAGGGCGCCGACGATCGGTCCCTCTCCCCTCATTGGCTGGGGAGAGGAGAGAGATGGGGGGGAGGGGGGCGGGGTTGGGAATGACGTGACGTCACCGCGCCTCTCACCGCTTCGAGGAAGGGGAGGGAGAGGAGGGGGGCGGGGCCGACGCGCGCGCACATCCTGACAACGCGCGCGCAGGCCCCGGCTGGGCCACGCCCACCGGCGATTCCAAACCCCACCCCCCCCCCCAAAAAAACCACCATCCTGTATCTGCCAAGTGCGCAGCGACGACGTAACATCGCCACGCCTTAGCCCGCAGACAGACCACGCCCACCCTCTGGTCTGTGGGCGGAGGGGCGGCGACGATGACATCGGCAGCCCAGCCCGGCCCTGCCGGACCACGCCCACCGCCGTCAGACAAAAGAGGAGCGCCGCCCTGACGTCATGACATCACAGCGGCCAAGTCCAACCCCCCCCACCGCAATCCCCTTCGAAGTTCAGCTCACCGGCGTTCAAGCATTCGGGGACGACGCAGCCCGGCGTCATGACCTCACGGCACGAGGGGGGGGGGGGTGGCCCAGCCGGGACCACGCCCACCGCCGTTCACGGTGGGGGAGGGGACGAGAACGCGCGGGAGCGCCGACGGCATGACCTCACCGCGCGGGACCCCGCCCAACAACCCGGCTGCGCCCAAGCGACCCTTGCGGAGGCGTGACGTGACGTGACGTGACGTAAAAGCGTTCCCCCGCCCCCTAGCGGGACCACGCCCACCCCCTCCCCCCCCCAAACCCACAAAACGGGAGATGGGCTGCCGGGCATGCGCAGTGCGCGCCCTCTACCCAGAAGGCGCTGGGGTGGAGGAATGGGGGGAGGGGAGGAGGCCATTTAAAGGCACACCCACCACAACAAGACCCTGACCTTCTTCCACCCCCATACCCAATGATTTTGGGGGGGGGGGTGAAGAACAATGTCTGGACCGATGCCCAATATTCATAGCGCATTGGGGAGGGGGAGGTGAAGGAAGCCGCCAAAACCTTCCATTAAACTGTGGGATCTTGCCATGCGCTGGTGGAACGCCAATTTGGCCCATGACTGCCACCCCACCCCCCCCATCCTCCTCACGCGGGGGCAGGGGTGGGGGGGGGGTGGGAAAGATACGGTTGGGAAGGGCGGGCAGGACCAGGCAGGAGTCGGTGGCCACGCCCCCACTCCCACCACACCCCCCCCCCGCTCAGCCAGCACGGAAACGAGGGGCCGAAGGGCCTCATCCCGCCTTGTGACCGCCCTCCCAGCCCCTCCCCTCTCTCCGATTCCTGCCCGGCGTCCGAACTCGCCTTTCGGGAAGGCGGCAGGGAGGGGTTGCGGGGAAGGAGCCGGGAGAATGGTTGCGGGGATGAGGGACCTCAGCCCTCCGCAAGCTCCCCCCCCACCTCCCCCCCCCACCCCGCCCCGGATGGATCGGAGGCGAAGTTGGGACCACCTCCCCCGGGGAAGGGAAGGGAGGAGGGTTCACAGTCGCGCCGGTCCTGCATAAAGGGGGAAGTCCTCCCCCACTGATCCCGGCCTCCCCCGTCTCTGCCCGTGAACTGATGTCCCCGGTCACGGGACTATTCTGCTGCATCTCCTCCACTCCCTCTCCAAGGCCCTTGACGTCCCTTCGAAAGGACGAGGCCCAGAATTAGACAGAATATGGCAGCTGGGAACACACGCACTGCTTTACTCTGTGTCTCACCCCGTGCTGTACCTGTCCTGGGAGTGTTTGATGGGGACAGTGTAGAGGGAGCTTTACTCTGTATCTAACCCCGTGCTGTACCTGTCCTGGGAGTGTTTGATGGGGACAGTGTAGATGGAGCTTTACTCTGTATCTAACCCCGTGCTGTACCTGTCCTGGGAGTGTTTGATGGGGATGGTGTAGATGGAGCTTTACTGTGTATCTAACCCCGTGCTGTACCTGTCCTGGGAGTGTTTGATGGTGACAGTGTAGAGGGAGATTTACTCTGTATCTAACCCCGTGCTGTACCTGTCCTGGGAGTGTTTGATGGGGACAGTGTAGAGGGAGCTTTACTCTGTATCTAACACCGTGCTGTACCTGTCCTGGGAGTGTTTGATGGGGACAGTGTAGATGGAGCTTTACTCTGTATCTAACCCCGTGCTGTACCTGTCCTGGGAGTGTTTGATGGGGATGGTGTAGATGGAGCTTTACTGTGTATCTAACCCCGTGCTGTACCTGTCCTGGGAGTGTTTGATGGTGACAGTGTAGAGGGAGATTTACTCTGTATCTAACCCCGTGCTGTACCTGTCCTGGGAGTGTTTGATGGGGACAGTGTAGAGGGAGCTTTACTCTGTATCTAACACCGTGCTGTACCTGTCCTGGGAGCGTTTGATGGGGATGGTGTAGAGGGAGCTTTACTCTGTATCTAACCCCGTGCTGTACCTGTCCTGGGAGCGTTTGATGGGGACGGTGTAGAGGGAGCTTTACTCTGTATCTAACCCCGTGCTGTCCCTTGTTCTGGGTGTGTTCGATGTGCTTGCATCTTGGTGAATGATCAGAGTTGAATAACTCACAGAGCTCCCTCTGTCGGGCAGAAGTATATTTAATTGTCAGCCCCTGGCCCTCTCGAGTTCCCACTGGGCCTTTCCACCCCCTCGGTCCTTCTGCTGAGAGTTGGCTCCAGGGAGATGATTGATCTGGGGCCACGTGCTTGCAAAGTGGGCCCCATTCCCAGATCCGGGTGCCAGCAACTGGCAGGGAGCGGAATCGTTTGGGGGAATTTTCCGTTCTGGTTTTATTTCGGACCTGAGGAGTGGGGGTCGGGGGGTCGGGGGGTCGGGGGGTCGGCGCTGGACACAGGCATTCCCCTGAAGGCTCTCTCTCTGTCCAGCTCCCCAGCCTGCCCCTGCCTCTCCCCTTCATCTCAGACTCCCCTCACCGCCTTGCCTTTCCTCCTCCTCCCCCCTCCCCTCCCCTTGCCCTCGCCTCGCCCACCGACCTCTCCCCTCCGACCTCCCTCTTTGCGTCCCCTCTGCCTCGAGGCTCTCTGCCGTCCAACCCACCCTGCACCCGCCCCCCCCCCCCATGATGTCCCTATGTCTTTTGTCCCGGTCTGTCCCCCGCAAATACTCCCTTCCCCCCACAACTCACCTCTTGCTCCTCAACAACCTCTCTCTCCCTCCTACTCCCCTCTTCCTCACTACCCCTGTCATCCTTGTCCTCCTCCCTCCCTCTCCCTCCCTGTCCCTCCCTCTCCCTGCCCCTCCCTCCTTTTCTCTCTCTCTCTCCCTCTCTCCTCGCCCCCTCTTCCCCCCTCTCCCTCTCCACCTCCACCTCTCTCTCACTCCCCCCTCTCCCTCTCCCTTCTCGTCAACTCCCCCTTTTCCTCTCTCCCACTCCCCTTCCACCCCTCCCTCTTCCTCTTCTCCCTCTATCTCTATCTCCCCGACTCTCACACCCTCTTTCTATCCCTCTCTCTTCCTCGCTCCACCAATCATTTTCTCCCTCGCCCTTTTTGTTCTCTCTCACACTCCTCTCCCTCCTTCCTCTGCTCCCGAATCCCTCGCTCCCTTTCTCGCCCCGCCTTCCTCTGCCTCCGCTACCCCTCTCACTTCCCAATTCCCCCTCTCCCGCTCCATCTCCCTCTTTCTCCCTCCTTCTCTCCCCCAGCCCATCTCCCACCCTCCCCAGGCCCATCTCCCACCCTCCCCCAGCCCATCTCCCTCCCTCCCTCCTTCTCCCCCAGCCCATCTCCCTCCCTCTCCCCCAGCCCATCTCCCTCCCTCCCTCCTTCTCCCCCAGCCCATCTCCCTCCCTCCCTCCCTCCTTCTCCCCCAGTCCATCTCCATCCCTCTCCCCCAGTCCACCTCCCTTCCTCCCTCACTCTCCCCCAGTCCAATTCCCTCCCTCTCCCCCAGTCCATCTCCCTCCCTCCCCCAGACCATCTCCATCCCTCTCCCCCAGTCCCTCCCCCCGAGTCCATCTTGCTCCCTCCCTCCCTCTCCCCAGGCCCAGTCCATCTTGCTCCCTCCCTCCCTCTCCCCAGTCCCAGTCCATCTCCCTACCTCATTCTCCCCAGTCCATCTCCCTCCCTCCCCAGTCCATCTTCCTCCCTCCCTCCCTCTCCACCAGTCCATCTCTCTCCCTCCCTCACTCACCCCCAGTATATCTCTCTCCCTCCATCCCACTCCCCCAGTCCATGTCCCTCCCTCCCTCTCCCCCAGGCCATCTCCCTCCCTTTCCCCCAGTCCATCTCCCTCGCTCTCCCCCAGTCCATCTCCCTCGCTCTCCCCAGTCCAACTCCCTCCCTCTCCCCCAGTCCATCTCCCTCCCTCTCCCCGAGTCCATCTCCCTCCCAGTCCATCTCCCTCCCTCCCTCCCTCTACCCCAGTCCATGTCCCTCCCTCCCTCTCACCCAGTCCATCTGCCTCACTTTCCCCCAGTCCATCTCCCTCGCTCTCCCCCGGTCCATCTCCCTCGCTCTCCCCCAGTCCAACTCCCTCGCTCTCCCCCAGTCCAACTCCCTCGCTCTCCCCCAGTCCAACTCCCTCGCTCTCCCCCAGTCCATTTCCCTCCCTCCCCCAGTCCATCTCCGTCCCTCCCCCAGTCCATCTCCCTCCCTCCCCCAGTCCACTTCCCTCCCTGACCCCAGTCCATCTCCCTCCATTTCCCCGAGTACATCTAATTCCCTCCCCCAGTCCAACTCCCTCCCTTTCCCCCAGTCCATCTCCCTCCCTTCCGCAGTCCATCTCCCTCCCTTTTGCAGTCCATCTCCCTCCGTCCCCCAGACCATCTCCCTCTCTCTTCCAGTCCATCAACCTCCCTCTTCCAGTCCATCTCCCTCCCACACCCCAGTCCATCTCCCTCCCTCTCCGCCAGTCCATCTCCCTCCCTCTCCCCCAGTCCATGTCTCTCCCTCCCTCAATGTGCCCCAGTCCATCTCCCTCCCTCCCCCAGTCCATCTCCCTCCCTCTCCCCCAGTCCATCTCCCTCCCTCCCCCAGACCATCTCCATCCCTCTCCCCCAGTCCCTCCCTCCCTCCCCCCGAGTCCATCTTGCTCCCTCCCTCCCTCTCCCCAGTCCCAGTCCATCTCCCTACCTCATTCTCCCCAGTCCATCTCCCTCCCTCCCCCAGTCCATCTTCCTCCCTCCCTCCCTCTCCACCAGTCCATCTCTCTCCCTCCCTCACTCACCCCAGTATATCTCTCTCCCTCCATCCCACTCCCCCAGTCCATATCCCTCCCTCCCTCTCCCCCAGTCCATCTCCCTCCCTTTCCCCCAGTCTATCTCCCTCGCTCTCCCCAGTCCAACTCCCTCCCTCTCCCCCAGTCCATCTCCCTCCCTCTCCCCGAGTCCATCTCCCTCCCTCCCAGTCCATCTCCCTCCCTCCCTCCCTCTACCCCAGTCCATGTCCCTCCCTCCCTCTCACCCAGTCCATATGCCTCACTTTCCCCCAGTCCATCTCCCTCGCTCTCCCCCGGTCCATCTCCCTCGCTCTCCCCCAGTCCAACTCCCTCGCTCTCCCCAAGTCCAACTCCCTCGCTCTCCCCCAGTCCATCTCCCTCCCTTTCCCTCAGTCCATCTCCCTCGCTCTCCCCCAGTCCATCTCCCTCGCTCTCCCCAGTCCAACTCCCTCCCTCTCCCCCAGTCCATCTCCCTCCCTCTCCCCGAGTCCATCTCCCTCCCTCCCAGTCCATCTCCCTCCCTCCCTCCCTCTACCCCAGTCCATGTCCCTCCCTCCCTCTCACCCAGTCCATATGCCTCACTTTCCCCCAGTCCATCTCCCTCGCTCTCCCCCGGTCCATCTCCCTCGCTCTCCCCCAGTCCAACTCCCTCGCTCTCCCCCAGTCCAACTCCCTCGCTCTCCCCCAGTCCAACTCCCTCGCTCTCCCCCAGTCCATTTCCCTCCCTCCCCCAGTTCATCTCCGTCCCTCCCCCAGTCCATCTCCGTCCCTCCCCCAGTCCATCTCCCTCCCTCCCCCAGTCCACTTCCCTCCCTCCCCCAGTCCATCTCCCTCCCTTTCCCCCAGTCCATCTCCCTCCCTCCCCCAGTCAATCTCCCTCCCTTTTGCAGTCCATCTCCCTCCGTCCCCCAGACCATCTCCCTCTCTCTTCCAGTCCATCAACCTCCCTCTTCCAGTCCATCTCCCTCCCACACTCCAGTCCATCTCCCTCCCTCTCCCTCAGTCCATCTCCCTCCCTCTCCCCAGTCCATGTCTCTCCCTCCTTCACTGTGCCCCAGTCCATCTCCCTCCCTCCCCCAGTCCATCTCCCTCCCTCTCCCCCAGTCCATCTCCCTCCCTCTCCCCCAGTCCATGTCTCTCCCTCCCTCACTGTGCCCCAGTCCATCTCCCTCCCTCCCCCAGTCCATTTCCCTCCCTCTCCCCCAGTCCCTCCCTCCCTCCCCCCCAGGCCATTTTCTTCCCTCCCTCCCTCTCCCCAGTCTATCTCCCTCCCTCGCTCTCCCAGTCCATCTCCCTCCCTCCCCCAGTCCATTTTCCTCCCTCTCCCCAGTCCATCTCTCTCCCTCCCCCAGTCCATCTCCCTCCTTCCCCCAGTCGATCTCCCCCGCTCCTCCAGTCCATCTCCCTCCTCCCCCAGTCAATCTCCCTCCCTCCCCCAGTCCATCTCCCTCCCTCTCCACCAGTCCATCTTTCTCCCTCCCTCCCTCTCCCCTAGTCCATCTCCCTACCTCCCTCTCCCCTAGTCCATCTCTCTCCCTCCCCCAGTCCATCTCCCTCCTTCCCCCAGTCGATCTCCCCCGCTCCTCCAGTCCATCTCCCTCCTCCCCCAGTCAATCTCCCTCCCTCCCCCAGTCCATCTCCCTCCCTCTCCACCAGTCCATCTTTCTCCCTCCCTCCCTCTGCCCCTGTCCATCTCCCTCCATCCCCCAGTCCATCTCCCTCTCTCCCCCAGTCCATCTCCCTCTCTCCCCCAGTCCATCTCCCCCACTCCTCCAGTCCATCTCCCTCCCTCCCCCACTCAATCTCCCTCCCTCCCCCAGTCCATCTCCCTCCCTCTCCCCCAGGCCATCTTCTTCCCTCCCTCCCTCTCCCCAGTCCATCTCCCTCCCTCCCTCTGCCCAGTCCATCTCCCTCCCTCCCCCAGGCCATTTCCCTCCCTCCTCCAGTCCATCTCCCTCCCTCCCCCAGTCCATCTCCCTCCCTCCTCCAGTCCATCTCCCTCCCTCCTCCAGTCCATCTCCCTCCCTCCCCCAGGCCATTTCCCTCCCTCCTCCAGTCCATCTCCCTCCCTCTCCACCAGTCCATCTTTCTCCCTCCCTCACTCTCCCCCAGTCCATCTCTCTCCCTCCCTCCCCCCTAGTCCCTCTCCCTCCCTCCCTCTCCCCTAGTCCATCTCCCTCACTCCCTCTCCCCCAGTCCATGTCCCTCCCTCCCTCTCACCTTGTCTGTCTCCCTCCCTTTCCCCCAGTCCATCTCCCTCGCTCTCCCCCAGTCCATCTCCCTCGCTCTCCCCCAGTCCATCTCCCTCCCTCCCCCAGTCCATCTCCCTCGCTCTCCCCCAGTCCATCTCCCTCCCTCCCCAGTCCATCTCCCTCCCTCCCCCATCCATCTCCCTCCCTCTCCACGAGTCCATTTCCCTCCCTCTCCCCGAGTCTATCTCCCTCCCTCCACCAGTCCATCTCCCTCCCTCCCCTAGTCCATCTCCCTCCCTCACCCCAGTCCATCTCCCTACCTCTCCCCATGTCCATCTCCCTCTCCCCCAGTCCATCTCCCTCCCTCTCCCCCAGTCCCTCCGTCCCTCCCCCCCAGTCCATCTTCCTCCCTCACTCCCTCTCCGCAGTCCATCTCCCTCCCTCCTTCTCCCCCAGTCCATCTCCCTCCCTCCTCCAGTCCATCTCCCTCCCTCCCCCAGTCCATCTCCCTCCCTCCCCCAGTCCATCTCCCTCCCTCCTTCTCCCCCAGTCCATCTCCCTCCCTCCTCCAGTCCATCTCCCTCCCTCCCCCAGTCCATCTCCCTCCCTCTCCGCAGTCCATCTCCCTCCCTCCTTCTCCCCCAGTCCATCTCCCTCCCTCCCCCAGTCCATCGACTTCCCTCTCCACCAGTCCATCTTTCTCCCTCCCTCCCTCTCCCCTAGTCCATCTGGGTCCCTCCCTCTCCCCCAGTCCATCTCTCTCCCTCCCTCACTCTGCCCCAGTCCATCTCCCTCCCTCCCCCAATCCATCTCCCTCCTCTCCCCCAGGCCATCTTCTTCCCTCCCTCCCTCTGCCCAGTCCATCTCCCTCCCTCCCTCTGCCCAGTCCATCTCCCTCCCTCCCCCAGTTCCTCCCTCCCTCCCCCCCGGTCCATCTTACTCCCTCTCTCCCTCTCCCCAGTCCATCTCCCTCCCTCCTTCTCCCCCAGTCCATCTCCCTCCCTCCCTCTGCCCAGTCCATCTCCCTCCCTCCCCCAGGCCATTTCCCTCCCTCCTCCAGTCCATCTCCCTCCCTCCCCCAGTCCATATCCCTCCCTCCTCCAGTCCATCTCCCTCCCTCTTCCAGTCCATCTCCCTCCCTCTCCCCCAGTCCATCTCCCTCCCTCTCCCACAGTCCACATCTCTCACTCCCTCCCTCTCCCCCAGTCCCTCCCACCCTCCCCCCCAGTCCATCTTACTCCCACTCTCCCTCTCCCCAGTCCATCTCCCTCCCTCCTTCTCCCCCAGTCCATCTCCCTCCCTCCCCCAGTCCATCTCCCTCCCTCCTTCTCCCCCAGTCCATCTCCCTCCCTCCTCAGTCCATCTCCCTCCCTCCCCCATCCATCTCCCTCCCTCTCCACGAGTCCATTTCCATGTCCATCTCCCTCTCCCCCAGTCCATCTCCCTCCCTATTCCAGTCCATCTCCCTCCCTTTCCTCCAGTCCATCTCCCTCCCTCCCCCAGTCCATCTCCCTCCCTTTCCTCCTGTTCATCTCACTCCCTCCCCCAGTCCATCTCCCTCCCTCTTCCAGTCCATTACCCTCCCTCTTCCAGTCCATCTCCCTCCCACACCCCAGTCCATCTCCCTCCCTCTCCCCCAGTCGATCTCCCTTCCTCTCCCACAGTCCATCTCTCTCCCTCCCTCACTCTGCCCCAGTCCATCTCCCTCCCTCCCCCAATCCATCTCCCTCCCTCTCCCCCAGGCCATCTTCTTCCCTCCCTCCCTCTCCCCAGTCCATCTCCCTCCCTCCCCCAGGCCATTTCCCTCCCTCCTCCATTCCATCTCCCTCCCTCCCCCAGTCCATCTCCCTCCCTCCTCCAGTCCATCTCCCTCCCTCCCCCAGTCCATCTCCCTCCCTCCTCCAGTCCATCTCCCTCCCTCCTCCAGCCAATCTCCCTCCCTCTCCCCCAGTCCATCTCCCTCCCTCTCTCCCAGTCCACATCTCTCACTCCCTCCCTCTCCCCCAGTCCCTCCCTCCCTCCCCCCCAGTCCATCTTACTCCCTCTCTCCCTCTCCCCAGTCCATCTCCCTCCCTCCCCGAGTCCATCTCCCTCCCTCCCCCAGTCCATCCCTCTCCCTCTCCTCCAGTCCCTCCCTCCCTCCCCCCCAGGCCATCATCCTCCCTCCCTCCCTCTCCCCAGTCCATCTCCCTCTCTCCTCCAGTCCATCTCCCTCCCTCTCCCCCAAACCATTTCCCTCCCTCTCCCCCAGTCCATCTCTCTCCCTCCCTCACTCTGCCCCAGTCCATCTCCCTCCCTCCCCCAGTCCATCTTCCTCCCTCCGTCCCTCTCCTCCAGTCCATCTGCCTCTCTCCTCCACTCCATCTCACTCCCTCATCCAATCCATCTCTCTCCCTTCCCTAATCCATCTCCCTCCCTCCCACAGTCCATCTCCCTCCCTCCTCTAGTCCATCAACTCCGTCCTCCAGTCCATCTCCCTCCGTCCACCAGTCCATCTCCCTCCGTCCTCCAGTCCATCTCCTTCCCTCCCCCAGTCCATCTCCCTCCCTCCCCCAGTCAATCTCCCTCCATCCCCCTCCCCACAGTCCATCTCCCTCCCTCTCCCTCTCCCCCAGTCCATCTCCCTCCCTCTCCCTCCACCACAGTCCATCACCCTCCCTTTCACCCAGTCCATCTCCCTCCCTCCCCCAGTCCATCTCCCTCCCTCCCGCTGTCCATCTCCGTCCCTCTTCCAGTCTATCTCCCTCCCTCTTCCAATCCATCTCCCTCCCTCTCCCCCAGTCCATCTCCCTCCCTCTTCCAATCCATCTCCCTCCCTCTCCCCAAGTCCATCTCCCTCCCTCTCCCCCAGTCCATCTCCCTCCCTCCCCGAATCCATCTCCCTCCCTCTACCAAAGTCGCTCCCTCCCTCCCCCCCAGGCCATCTTCCTCCCTCCGTCCCTCTCCTCCAGTCCATCTCCCTCTCTCCTCCAGTCCATCTCCCTCCCTCATCCATTCCATCTCCCTCCGTCCTCCAGTCCATCTCCCTCCGTCCCCCAGTCCATCTTCCACCCTCTCCCCAGTCCATCTCCCTCCCTCCCCCTGTTCATCTCCATCCCTCCCCCAGTCCATTTCCCTCCCTCCCCCAGTCCATCTCTCTCTCTCTCTCCCCAAGTCCATCCCCATCTCTCCCCCAGTCCATCTCCCTCCCTCCCTCTCCCCAAGTCCATCTCCCTCCCTCCCTCTCCCCCAGTCCATCTCCCTCCCTCCCCCTCTCCCCCAGGCCATCTCCCTCCCTCCCCCTCTCCCCGAGTCCATCTCCCTCCCTCCCCTTCTCCCCCAGTCCATCTCCCTCCCTCCCCCAAGTCCATCTCCCTCCCTCTCCTTCTCCCCCAGTCCATCTCCCTCCCTCTCCCTCCCCCCCAGTCCATCTCCCTCCCTCCCTCTCCTCCAGTCCATCTCCCTCCCTCCCCCTCTCCCCCAGTCCATCTCCCTCCCTCCCCCAAGTCCATCTCCCTCCCTCTCCTTCTCCCCCAGTCCATCTCCCTCCCTCTCCCTCCCCCCCAGTCCATCTCCCTCCCTCCCTCTCCTCCAGTCCATCTCCCTCCCTCCCTCTCTCCCCCAGGCCATCTCCCTCCCTCCCCCTCTCCCTCAATCCATCTCCCTCCCTCCCCTCTCCCCGAGTTCATCTCCCTCCCTCCCCCCAGTCCATCTCCCTCACTCTCCCTCTCCCCCAGTCCATCTCCCTCCCTCCCCCTCTCCCCCAGTCCATCTCCCTCCCTCCATCCAGTCCATCTCCCTCCCTCTCCCTCTCCCCTAGTCCATCTCCCTCCCTCTACCTCTCCCCCAGTCCATCTCCCTCGCTCCCCCAGTCCATCTCCCTCCCTCCCCCATTCCATCTCCCTCCCTCCCCCATTCCATCTCCCTCCCTCCCTCTCCCCCAGTCCATCTCCCTCCCTCTCCCTCTCCCCAGTCCATCTCCCTCCCTCTCCCCCAGTCCATCTCCCTCCCTCTCCCCCAGTCCATCTCCCTCCCTCCCCGAGTCCATCTCCCTCCCTCTCCCAAAGTCCCTCCCTCCCTCCCCCCCAGGCCATCTTCCTCCATCCCTCCCTCTCCCCAGTCCATCTCCCTCCCTCCCCGAATCCATCTCCCTCCCTCTACCAAAGTCCCTCCCTCCCTCCCCCCCAGGCCATCTTCCTCCATCCCTCCCTCTCCCCAGTCCATCTCCCTCCCTCCCTCCCTCTCCCCAGTCCATCTCCCTTTCTCCTCCAATCCATCTCCCTCCATCTCCTCCAGTCCATCTCTCTCCCTCCCTCACTATGCCCCAGTCCATCTCCCTCCCTCCGTCCCTCTCCTCCAGTCCATCTCCCTCTCTCCTCCTGTCCATCTCCCTCCCTCATCCATTCCATCTCCCTCCGTCCTCCAGTTCATCTCCCTCCATCCCCCAGTCCATTTCCCTCCGTCCTCCAGTCCATCTCCCTCCCTCCCCCTCTCCCCCATCCATCTCCCTCCCTCTCCACGAGTCCATTTCCCTCCCAATCCCCGAGTCCATCTCCCTCCCTCCACCATTCCATCTCCCTCCCTCCCCTAGTCCATCTCCCTCCCTCACCCCAGTCTATCTCCCTACATCTCCATGTCCATCTCCCTCTCCCCCAGTCCATCTCCCTCCCTCTTCCAGTCCATCTCCCTCCCTCTTCCAGTCCATCTCCCTCCCTCTCCCCCAGTCCACCTCTCTCCCTCCGTCCCTCTCCCCGAGTGCCTCCCTCCCTCCCCCCCGAGTCCATCTTCCTCCCTCCCTCCCTCTCCCCAGTCCATCTCCCTCCCTCCCCCAGTCCATCTCCCTCCCTCCCCGAGTCCATCACCCTCCCTCCCCCAGTCCAACTCCCTCCCTCCCTCTCCCCCAGTCCATCTCCCTCCCTCCCTCTCCCCCAGTCCATCTCCCTCCCTCCCTCTCCCCCATTCCATCTCCCTCCCTCCCCCTCTCCCCCAGGCCATCTCCCTCCCTCCCCCTCTCCCCGAGTCCATCTCCCTCCCTCCCCCTCTCCCCGAGTCCATCTCCCTCCCTCCTCCTCTCCCCCAGGTCCATCTCCCTCCCTCTCCCTCTCCTCCAGTCCATCTCCCTCCCTCCCTCTCTCCCCCAGGCCATCTCCCTCCCTCCCCCTCTCCCTCAATCCATCTCCCTCCCTCCCCTCTCCCCGAGTTCATCTCCCTCCCTCCCCCCAGTCCATCTCCCTCACTCTCCCTCTCCCCCAGTCCATCTCCCTCCCTCCCCCTCTCCCCCAGTCCATCTCCCTCCCTCCATCCAGTCCATCTCCCTCCCTCTCCCTCTCCCCTAGTCCATCTCCCTCCCTCTACCTCTCCCCCAGTCCATCTCCCTCGCTCCCCCAGTCCATCTCCCTCCCTCCCCCATTCCATCTCCCTCCCTCCCTCTCCCCCAGTCCATCTCCCTCCCTCTCCCTCTCCCCAGTCCATCTCCCTCCCTCTCCCCCAGTCCATCTCCCTCCCTCTCCCCCAGTCCATCTCCCTCCCTCCCCGAGTCCATCTCCCTCCCTCTCCCAAAGTCCCTCCCTCCCTCCCCCCCAGGCCATCTTCCTCCATCCCTCCCTCTCCCCAGTCCATCTCCCTCCCTCCCCGAATCCATCTCCCTCCCTCTACCAAAGTCCCTCCCTCCCTCCCCCCCAGGCCATCTTCCTCCATCCCTCCCTCTCCCCAGTCCATCTCCCTCCCTCCCTCCCTCTCCCCAGTCCATCTCCCTTTCTCCTCCAATCCATCTCCCTCCATCTCCTCCAGTCCATCTCTCTCCCTCCCTCACTATGCCCCAGTCCATCTCCCTCCCTCCGTCCCTCTCCTCCAGTCCATCTCCCTCTCTCCTCCTGTCCATCTCCCTCCCTCATCCATTCCATCTCCCTCCGTCCTCCAGTTCATCTCCCTCCATCCCCCAGTCCATTTCCCTCCGTCCTCCAGTCCATCTCCCTCCCTCCCCCTCTCCCCCATCCATCTCCCTCCCTCTCCACGAGTCCATTTCCCTCCCAATCCCCGAGTCCATCTCCCTCCCTCCACCATTCCATCTCCCTCCCTCCCCTAGTCCATCTCCCTCCCTCACCCCAGTCTATCTCCCTACATCTCCATGTCCATCTCCCTCTCCCCCAGTCCATCTCCCTCCCTCTTCCAGTCCATCTCCCTCCCTCTTCCAGTCCATCTCCCTCCCTCTCCCCCAGTCCACCTCTCTCCCTCCGTCCCTCTCCCCGAGTGCCTCCCTCCCTCCCCCCCGAGTCCATCTTCCTCCCTCCCTCCCTCTCCCCAGTCCATCTCCCTCCCTCCCCCAGTCCATCTCCCTCCCTCCCCGAGTCCATCACCCTCCCTCCCCCAGTCCAACTCCCTCCCTCCCTCTCCCCCAGTCCATCTCCCTCCCTCCCTCTCCCCCAGTCCATCTCCCTCCCTCCCTCTCCCCCATTCCATCTCCCTCCCTCCCCCTCTCCCCCAGGCCATCTCCCTCCCTCCCCCTCTCCCCGAGTCCATCTCCCTCCTTCCCCCTCTCCCCGAGTCCATCTCCCTCCCTCCTCCTCTCCCCCAGGTCCATCTCCCTCCCTCTCCCTCTCCCCCATTCCATCTCCCTGCCTCCCTCTCCTCCAGTCCATCTCCCTCCCTCCCCCTCTCCCTCAATCCATCTCCCTCCCTCCGCCTCTCCCCGAGTCCATCTCCCTCTCCCCCAGTCCATCTCCCTCCCTCCCCTAGTCCATCTCCCTCCCTCACCCCAGTCCATCTCCCTCCCTCCCAGTCCATCTCCCTCCCTCCCCAGTCCATCTCCCTCCCTCTTCCAGTCCATCTCCCACCCCCTTCCAGTCCATCTCCCTCCCTCTCCCCCAGTCCATCTCCCTCCCTCTCCCCCAGTCCACCTCTCTCCCTCCCTCCCTCTCCCCCAATCCCTCCCTCCCTCCCCCCAGTCCATCTTCCTCCCTCCCTCCCTCTCCCCAGTCCATCTCCCTCCCTCCCCCTGTCCATCTCCATCCCTCCCCCAGTCCATTTCCCTCCCTCCCCCAGTCCATCTCCCTCTCCCTCTCCCCCAGTCCATCCCCATCTCTCCCCCAGTCCATCTCCCTCCCTCCCTCTCCCCCAGTCCATCTCCCTCCCTCCCCCTCTCCCCCAGGCCATCTCCCTCCCTTTCCCTCTCCCTCAGTCCATCTCCCTCCCTCTCCCTCTCCCCGAGTCCATCTCCCTCCCTCCCCCTTTCCCCCAGTCCATCTCCCTCCCTCCCCCCAGTCCATCTCCCTCCCTCTCCCTCTCGCCCAGTCCATCTCCCTCCCTCTCCCTCCCCCCCAGTCCATCTCCCTCCCTCCCCCTCTCCCCGAGTCCATCTCCCTCCCTCCCCCCTTTCCATCTCCCTCACTCTCCCTCTCCTCCAGTCCATCTCCCTCCCTCCCTCTCTCCCCCAGTCCATCTCCCTCCCTCCATCCAGTCCATCTCCCTCCCTCTTCCTCTCCCCTAGTCCATCTCCCTCCCTCTACCTCTCCCCCAGTCCATCTCCCTCCCTCCCCCAGTCCATCTCCCTCCCTCCCCCATTCCATCTCCCTCCCTCCCTCTCCCCCAGTCCATCTCCCTCCCTCGCCCTCTCCCCCAGTCCATCTCCCTCCCTCCCCCCAGTCCATCTCCCTCCCTCTCCCTCTCCCCCAGTCCATCTCCCTCCCTCGCCCTCTCCCCCAGTCCATCTCCCTCCCTCCCCCCAGTCCATCTCCCTCCCTCTCCCTCCCCCCCAGTCCATCTCCCTCCCTCTCACCCAGTCCATCTCCCTCCCTCTCCCAGTCCATCTCCCTCCCTCCCCAGTCCATCTCCCTCCCTCCCCAGTCCATCTCCCTCCCTCTTCCAGTCCATCTCCCTCCCTCTCCCCCAGTCCATCTCCCTCCCTCTCCCCCAGTCCACCTCTCTCCCTCCCTCCCTCTCCCCCAATCCCTCCCTCCCTCCCCCCAGTCCATCTTCCTCCCTCCCTCCCTCTCCCCAGTCCATCTCCCTCCCTCCCCCTGTCCATCTCCATCCCTCCCCCAGTCCATTTCCCTCCCTCCCCCAGTCCATCTCCCTCTCCCTCTCCCCCAGTCCATCCCCATCTCTCCCCCAGTCCACCTCCCTCCCTTCCTCTCCCCCAGTCCATCTCCCTCCCTCCCCCTCTCCCCCAGGCCATCTCCCTCCCTTCCCCTCTCCCCGAGTCCATCTCCCTCCCTCCCCCTTTCCCCCAGTCCATCTCCCTCCCTCCCCCCAGTCCATCTCCCTCCCTCTCCCTCTCGCCCAGTCCATCTCCCTCCCCCCCAGTCCATCTCCCTCCCTCCCTCTCCTCCAGTCCATCTCCCTCCCTCCCCCTCTCCCCCAGGCCATCTCCCTCCCTCCCCCTCTCCCTCAATCCATCTCCCTCCCTCCCCCTCTCCCCGAGTCCATCTCCCTCCCTCCATCCAGTCCATCTCCCTCCCTCTTCCTCTCCCCTAGTCCATCTCCCTCCCTCTACCTCTCCCCCAGTCCATCTCCCTCCCTCCCCCAGTCCATCTCCCTCCCTCCCCCATTCCATCTCCCTCCCTCCCTCTCCCCCAGTCCATCTCCCTCCCTCGCCCTCTCCCCCAGTCCATCTCCCTCCCTCCCCCCAGTCCATCTCCCTCCCTCTCCCTCTCCCCCAGTCCATCTCCCTCCCTCGCCCTCTCCCCCAGTCCATCTCCCTCCCTCCCCCCAGTCCATCTCCCTCCCTCTCCCTCCCCCCCAGTCCATCTCCCTCCCTCTCACCCAGTCCATCTCCCTCCCTCTTCCAGTCCATCTCCCTCCCTCTCCCCCAGTCCATCTCCCTCCCTCTTCCAGTCCATCTCCCTCCCTCTCCCCCAGTCCATCTCCCTCCCTCTCCCCCAGTCCATCTCCCTCCCTCTTGCAGTCCATCTCCCTCCCTCTCCCCTAGTCCATCTCCCTCCCTCTCCCCCATTCCATCTCCCTCCCTCTCCCCCAGTCCATCTCCCTCCCTCCCCAAGTCCATCTCCCTCCCTCTCCCAAAGTCCCTCCCTCCCTCCCCCCCAGACCATCTTCCTCCATCCCTCCCTCTCCCCAGTCCATCTCCCTCCCTCCCTCTCCCCCAGTCCATCTTCCTCCCTCCCTCCCTCTACCCAGTCCATCTCCCTCTCTCCTCCAGTCCATCTCCATCCCTCTCCCCCAGTCCATCTCCCTCCCTCTTCCCCAGTCCATCTCCCTCCCTCTCCCACAGTCCATCTCTCTCCCTCCCTCACTCTGCCCCAGTCCATCTCCCTCCCTCCACCAGTCCATCTCCCTCCCTCCCCCAGTCCATCTTCCTCCCTCCATCCCTCACCTCCAGTCCATCTCCCTCCCTCCCACAGTCCATCTCCCTCCCTCCGTCCCTCTCCTCCAGTCCATCTCCCTCCGTCTTCCAGTCCATCTCCCTCCGTCTCCCAATCCATCTCCCTCCGTCCTCCAGTCCATCTCCCTCCCTCCCCCAGTCCATCTCCCTCCGTCCTCCAGTCCATCTCCCTCTCTCTCTCCCCCAGTCCATCCCCATCTCTCCCCCAGTCCATCCCCATCTCTCCCCCAGTCCATCTCCTTCCCTCCCTCTCCCCAAGTCCATCTCCCTCCCTCCCTCTCCCCCAGTCCATCTCCCTCCCTCCCCCTCTCCCTCAGTCCATCTCCCTCCCTCCCCCTCTCCCCCAGTCCATCTCCCTCCCTCCCCCCAGTCCATCTCCCTCCCTCTCCCTCTCGCCCAGTCCATCTCCCTCCCTCTCCCTCCCCCCCAGTCCATCTCCCTCCCTCCCCCTCTCCCTCAATCCATCTCCCTCCCTCCCCCCTTTCCATCTCCCTCACTCTCCCTCTCCTCCAGTCCATCTCCCTCCCTCCCTCTCCCCCAGTCCATCTCCCTCCCTCTCTCTCTGTCCTTCTCTCTCACCATCTTCCTCTCTGTCTCCCTCTCCCTTTCTCCCTCTCTCTCTCTCTCTCTCTCTTTGTCTCCTCAGTCCCTCCCCTCCAGCTCCTTCGGCCCCTTGCGATTCAGTCCCCGGCCGCACTCTCGCTTTTTTCCTATTTTGGTCATGGAACTCCAGATCGGTGGGGGTGGGGCGGGTGGGGGGGACACATGTCCGAGGCTCCTTCAGGATTCAGCTGTCTCAGCTGGCCTTCGCTGCTCGGGTTACACAGGCGCAGGGACACTTGGCACTTACTTGGAGGAAAGAGGGCGCTAAATTTAGGCCTGGGCCTGGTTATTGACAGGCGGAAAGAGTCACTTACACTGCGACAGGTGACGCACAGGCCCATGTCTGGAGGCTGCTCCCCAGGCCTGCTGTGGCTGACTCTAAAAGACACGACGTCCAGTTAGGCCCTGTCCCCCAGCAAGCGGGAACCCCCAAATCACTGACAATGCTGCTTTAGAGGGGAGAGTATTGCAGGC